>VZRF01008665.1:1475561-1492617 GCA_013396875.1 Vireo altiloquus | reverse complement strand
CTTCCAGCAGCAGCGGGTGGCCCCGGGAGCGCCGTGTTTACGGCCGGGCCGGGGGGGCGGTCCCAGTGCCGCCGTACTGGTGCCGGTGCCAGCGCTAGCACCGCCCTCCCGTCAGCTGGGACTCACGGGCCGGGGGCGAGTACCAGGGCCGGGACGGTACCCCGGGGGGTCGCGGGGGGCTGCGGTGGCCGCATTCTGCTCCAGTCCCCCACCCGGAGCGGGTCGGCCGATGGAAGTGTCCCGGCGTGCCCCGGGACCGGGAAGGTCTCCGCTGAGCCCTTAATCCGCTCCAGCCGCTAAGCACCTTAGCGGGTTGCGCCCTCCCGCTGCCCCCCCGCCCTGCGACTGAGCCCCCCGCGGGAAGCGGGCAGGGAGCGGCGCCGGCAACGGGGACCCCTTTTCCCTGCCCGCGCAAGTTGGGGTGGCGCCGGCGGGACGGCTGTGCGTCAGCAGCAAAGGGTTCCCCCGGCTGGGGCTCTAGGTGCTCCCAGGTGACCGAGGAGCGGGCAGGGTGCTGGGGAGCTGGGCATGGCGTGGCGCTGAGCCCCTCTCAGGAGGCAGTGGGGTGTTCGGGGCTCTGGAGAGGGTAGGCAGCCTGCCCTTGCTGTCCCCCACCCAGCGCAACCAGGCTGTGCCTGTGGACCCCCTGACTTTGCCTTTTCCCCCCGCAGTGACCCCGTGGGACAGCTCACGTCATGGTCGACTACTACGAAGCGCTGGGGGTGAGCCGCAACGCCACTGCTGAGGACATCAAGAAGGCGTAAGTGCATGGCAGAGTGCCTCTGCCTGCAGGGCAGAGCCCCCCAAGCCACTCCCACCTGTTACCAGTGAGGCAGGGGCTCTCTTCAGGGCTGATAGAGACAGGGCCCAGCTCCAGAGGTGACAATTCAGCCTTTGTTTCCTTTGTATGGACGCCAGAGCGGGGTTGGGCTTTGCTGCAGTACAAAGGCATCTTTTGGTGGGGTTTGGTACTTTGGTCCCTGCTGTCAGCCTGGGGCTGGAGGTGAGTCTTGCTGGTGTTTTGAGGCTCCCCCCTTTCTCTCTGCCAGAGGGTGCAGGGATGGCAGATGGGGCACAGGGACTCTGCTGGCATCAGAGTGAGGGGGACTGGAGCTCACGGGGTGAAGAGCAGCATGTCCCCTTTTAGAGATGTTGGCCCTGTGGGCAGGTTGGTGCTATGCCCCAGGCACTGCCAGGGAGCCGACGGAGCCTCCTGAGTCTCTGCAACTCCTACCTGGCGCCCTGCCGAGGTGCTGCTGCTCTCACTGCGGTGAGGCATCACCTGAGGGGAATGGCAGCAGATTGCTGGCTTGCCAACAGGTGGCAGAGGTTCCTGTGGGGGGCTTACCAAGAGTGAATGGGAGAAGCTGGGAAGTATGGGTTAACCCTAGCTGGGTGCAGTGGGGAGGAAAGGGCTGCTGATACTCTCCTCGCCCCAGGAGGCGCCAAGCAACCCCTGATCCGTGCACGTTCACAGTGGAGCCCATGAAGGCTCTAGAACAAACCTGTGAGCATTGTCCAGAGCCATTGATGAGGGCAGCTGAGGTGGGCACACGTTACACTGCTGTGGTCATGCTGCAATTCTGGGGTCATTTCTGTTTTGTTTGTTTGTTCTGTGTGTTGGTCTGTGTATGAAAAGACATTCTCTTCTCGGGAGTCAGAACTAGTCCAGGAAGCTTCTGTTTGGTGCCTGCAGCTGTAGGGCCCTGAGTGAAGCGAGCTTGGGGTGCCCCTGCCCACAGGCTGGGAGGTGCGTGCTCAGATGGGGACTGCTGACCCAAGAGCTCAAGGGCTGCTGTAAGCCCATCACTGCCCCTCTGTGCAGGTACAGGAAGGCTGCACTGAAATGGCACCCGGATAAAAACCCAGACAACAAGGAGTATGCTGAGCAGAGATTCAAGGAGATCGCTGAGGCATACGAAGTGCTGTCGGACAGTAAGAGGCCACAGTGATGTCTTGTGTGTGTGTGTGTCTGCCCTTGGGACTGCTTGCATCGGGGTGTCCTACGTCTTGGCTCACCCGGGTTGCATCCCTGGCTGTTCCCTGTAGGCTGTGGGTCCCTACAGTTTTACCATGCAACTTGTGGGGGTTGGTTGCTTCCTCGCATGTCTCCCAAAACAGCCCGTGGGAGAGATGCTGAGCTGTTGGCCTCCACAATGGGATTTCTCCAGAGGGGCTGAAGCTTTTGCATTCTTGCCCAGTGGTCTTACTTGGGTTTGGGTGCAGTGCCAGGGTGGCAGGGGCTTGTGTCAACCCCCTCCTCTTGCTCCCTGATGTTCTACACCTCCCTTAGTCGGGAGAAGTGTCAATTCTCCTGCCCCCGCCTGGCAGCCAGCTTTCCCGCAGCCCCCTTTCTTCTTCCAGAGCAGAAGCGCGATGTCTATGACCGCTACGGCAAGGATGGACTCATGGGTGCAGGTGAGTCGGGCCGTGGGTAGTGCAGCTCTGGGTACATCCCTGTCTGAAGACCTGATGTGGGTCAGTGCCCACCAGGGCGCCCTGCCCTTCAGGGGAGTTATCACCCAGGGCTCCATTTAACGCTGAATGTCTTCCCTCCAGCAGGACCAGGGGGCTCCAGGGCCAGTGCTGGGGCCCCTGAATTCACCTTCACCTTCCGCAGCGCTCACGATGTCTTCCGGGAGTTCTTTGGCGGGCGAGACCCCTTTGCTGAATTCTTTGGTGCGTGTGGGGCAGGGGAGGCTGGTTCTTGGGCATCTCTCTGTCCATGGGGCAGCCGCTGAGCTTGGGGACAGAGCTCATGGCTGGCCCTGGCAGAGGGTCTTCACATCAGTGCCCTGCTTCTGGCTCACCAAGCTGATGGGGTAATGCTGATGGGGGGACCTCTGCCTTTCAGATGATGTGCTACCCTTCTCTGAGCTGCGAGGACCTGGCCCCCGGCACCATGGGGGAGGCCACTTCTTTTCCCCCTTCCCAGGATCCTCAGGTAGGAGACACTGCCGTTCCTCTCAGCAGGAGAGGAACGTTCTAGAACACCATGTTCTCCTGTGCACAGTTTGTCCCCTGCCCTCCTCTTGCCACCCACCCTGGCACCAACCTTGTTGCTCCCTTCTCTAGATTTCTTCGCCTCATCCTTCAGCTCTGGTGGGGATGCAGGACTGGGCTTCCGCTCTGTTTCCACCTCTACCACCTTTGTTAACGGCAGGCGCATCACCACCAAGAGGTAAGGGTGGTGCCAGCCCACCTTGCTCCCACAGGCTTCCCTCCATCAGCAGGCCTCAGACCCTGCAACTTCCTGCTGTGCTGCACTGTCTGCATGGCACTTGACCATCCCTCTGTTTGCCTGTCTTGTCTCCAGGATTATTGAGAATGGGCGGGAGCGGGTGGAAGTGGAGGAGGATGGGGAGCTGAAGTCGATCCACATTGATGGTGAGAAGTGGCACTGCAGACTGAGTTGTTGAGGTCTGCTCCCTTTCCCTTTGGGGTGGCTGGGAGGTGCTGCATCCAGGCTTTGTTTTGGACTGAGCCTTGGTCGGCCCTGCTTTGGAGCTCTGCTCTGAAGGATTGGTGGGGTGGGTTGGAGTTGCCAGGACCTCACACCATCTTTGGGGAGCTGGTGCGGATGAGTCCCCCAACCCCTGCCCCTGTCCTCACAGGTGTTCCTGATGACATGGCACTGGGGCTGGAGCTGAGCCGGCGGGAGCAGCAAGCCTTCCACAGGCCACGGCCCCCCTCCCCACCAGTACCGGCCCCACACCAGACCTCAAGCTCCTCACCTGTCTGCCTCTACACGGACAGCGAGGACGAGGATGAGGACTTGCAGCTGGCCATGGCCTACAGTCTCTCTGAGATGGAAGCCGCAGGGCACCACCAAGCAGGTGGGCACAGCCCCAGCTCCCTGCCGGCACCGGGGGGCAGCCACAGCAGCCCATCCTCCACCCGCAGAGCCCGTGGTGCCCGGGGGAGGCTGGAGGAGGAGCCAGTGGGGGCCAGCAGTCCTGCTACAGTGGGGCATGAACCTGCCCCCAGAGTGAAGCTGTGGCACTGCCCCCTGCTCTGAGCGTGGGGCTGGTGTTGTCCCCCTCTCTGTGGGGCAGGGAGAGAAAAGCAGGGGTGGAGTCTCACTGCTTGGAACTCAGCTACTGACTCCCCTAGCAAGGGAGGGGATCTCTTCTGCCCTGCCTCCTTGCTCAGTTGAGTGGCTGGCTAGTGGCATCCCAGGGTTGGAGGCTCCCAGACTTGGAGGTAGTGGCTTGAAGAGGAGCCCCCATGAGCCCCCAGGAAGAAAGGCAGCTCCCTGCCCTGGCTCCTGGAAGTGTGGGGTGCCTGTGGGCAGGCATGCCCTGGCTGTACCTGCCCTTCTCTCCCTGCCTGCCCTGCAGGTGGACAGGGTCTCCAGCACGTGCCTCCCTGGCTGCAGCCTGCCCCTGCCCAGGCTGTGGGGAGTGCGGAGTTGAGCTCCCCTCCTTGCAGGGAGGGTTGCGCACATAGCCTCTGCTTGGTGCCTTGTGTCTTGTGTCTTCCCTCTGGATGCTGTCGCTCCTGCCTGTACTTCCTCCTCCTCTGTCTCCTTGCAGACTCTGCCTGGTCGCTCCCTTCCCTATGCCTTTCACACCTTCCAAGGCACTGTCCCTCCTTGTTTCCCACAGCAGCAGTGACCCTCCGTGATGTTCACAAGCGTTTCCACCCTCTCCATTGCCTGTAGTTCTGCCTTGGCTCTCATCCTACTCCTGGGACCTTCCTCCCTCCATCTCTACCTCTCCCCAGCCCTGGGCCGAGAATGATTTGACAGGTGCTGTTGTGTACCCCCCCTCCGCTTGTCTCCCCAGGTGTGTTCTGAGGCTGCTGCGCCCGGGGACCGCGCACGCCCACTCGCTCACGGAGGCTCTCCCAACCAGGACTCCGCTTTCTCCCTGCACGGCCACCCCCTGCCACCCCCTTCCCCCAGCACTCTCTGGCTCCGTGGGACGCGGTGAGGGGGGGCATGACAGGACTTAAGGCCGAGCAATACCTGGGGCTGGGGGGAGGCGCCCTGGGCACCACAGGGTGGTGGAGAGGGTGGTGATGAGGGTTGCTGTAGATTAGGCTGCTGGGGGGTGCTGGCCGTAGGCAGCGAGGGTCAGCAGGGCTGGGCTCAGCCAGCAGGGCTGGGCTCTGCCCCCCTCCTCGCTGTAGTCCCCCCTCTCTGAGCCCCTTCTGCTGACAGCTGTCAATAAACCTGTTTGCAGTAGTTTCTGCCTGTGCGGTCTTTCTGGGCTGGGGATGCAAGGTTCCCATCTTTGCCTGCAGGTTGTCCGGCAGTTGTGGAGTGCAGGGATAGAGATGGACAAACGTGACATTTTCATCCCAATACACACAGTCAGAGGCCAGGCCTGGCTGCAGCTGCACGAACGTGACACAAGAACTTTATTCACATCAAGATACAAAATTATAGTTCTCTAGAAATTTCTCTTCTGGTAAAGTGACTAGGCAGGGGACAGACAGAGGGGAGTGGGGCTGGGCCAGGCCCCCCTGCACCCCATGCTCCCCGCGACTGCAGAGGACTCCTGCCCCCTCTTCTGTCCCCCACATGGGTACAGGAAGAGAGCTAACACAGAACTGACAGGTGAGCCCCCCTGCCAGCTCACAACAGCACCACCTGGTGTCCGCCTCCACAGGGCTTAGGGGCCATGAGCCCTGTCCCCTCCGTGGTGGCAGTGGGTGTGATGGAGTTCCTGCACGCAGAGGACCTAAGGTCGATGTCCTTGGGGAGATGGGAAGGGAGGCCTGGAGGCAGGGGGAACAGAGCCAGAAGCACAGACACCATTTTACAGGAAGAGAAGCCCCAGAGGCAGGTGAGGAGAGTGCGAAGCACAGGGCAAGGGGCAGACAAGAGGGGGAGGGAGGGCTCCTCGCCATCACTGTGGCAGTGCCTTCAGGATGGCGTTCACTTCCTCAGCCACAGCCGTCAGTGCGAACTCAAACTGGTCCTGTGGAAGCACAGCAACGGGTCGTGAGGGTCCCTGCCAGCCCAGCCCCAGGGGCCATGCATGCTTATGTGGAGGGAGAGGATCTCCAGTTTGGCCATACCTTGGTCTGCACCATACCAGGCCGCTGGTCTCGGATGTGCTCCAGGGTAGCAGCTATGTCTATCTCCTTCACCCCTGGGGCAGAAGGAGAGAGGGTGCTAGGAAAGGGGTTCACAGGCCAAGCTCATGGACAGGGCAGAAATCATGCTTCCCTGCACCTACCTTTGGCCATTCGGTTTAGGACCATGTCAACAAGGATGTACGTCCCAGTCCTGCCTGCACCGTCACTGCAAAACACAGATGCTTGGTCCAGGGTAACTGCTTCCACTGGGATCAGTCTTGGGCAGCAGGTCCCAGCCTTCAGTCACCCTCCATCCCCTGCAGTACCTGCAGTGCACGATAATAGGGCAGGAGCGACCCCGGTAGCACTTGTTCACCTTCCTGCAAGGATAAGAGGGAACAGATCAGTGCCCTGCTGTGCCAGGGTCAAGGCTGTGCTAGGTGTCCCTTGCTGTGCTCAGTGGGGCAGGGCAGCAGCACACCATGATGTGGCCCTGGGGGTCCGGCTCATGGCTCCTCCTGCCTCCACAATGGTGCTGGACATGGGATGGGGACTGCGGGTGGAAAGTGGCCGGGGCAGGGAGAGGAGTTCAGTTCCTCAGGTGCCCAGCTTGGGGAGGGGAGCAGTGGCAGGACCCCCAGGGAACGGCTCTGGTCCGGTGGGGCGTGAAGCTGGGGGCCAGGCGCCGGTGGGGCTCCTGGCATGCTCCATGCAGCAGGCACGGCTGCCAACGATCACTTTTGTGACTATGCAACTGGAGCCAGATTACTAGCTGCAAATCACAAAAATGACACCGGCAGCTGCGAGAGAGAGACAGAGACAGACAGAGAGAGAGAGAGAGAGTGTGAGCGGGACTGAGAGGAGGGCGACATGCTCAGAGACCCCCCTGCTGCCCTAGGCTGGGTTCCTTGCCCCACACCACCTATGGACAGTGAGCAGCCTGTACCTGGCAAGAGCCCACCACCACCACCCTGGGACCTAAAGACCTGGGCAGGCAAGTCTCCTGGGAGCATTCCCAGTCCTGCAGCCCTTGCCCTGGGCTGCTGAGGATCCACCACTGCTTGTAGGGCATCGGGAGCAACTGGTCACAGCCAGTTTAAGGCTGGCTCTGGGGGTTTCTTCTTGCACCCATGGCTGTGGAAGGTGCCAGTCAGTGCTGCCCTCCATGCCAGCTCTGGGGAAGAACACTTTCCCACCCTCCCCATGAAGGCTGGAGAGCCCTGGCAACCTCAGCCAGAGGTTTCATGCCCACCAAACTCTGTTGAGCCTCATCCCAAACTGGCCAAAACATGGCTCTTCTGCACCCTCCCATCCATGGCAGCTTCCAATCCCTGCACCTGGTCCATGCCATGACCCCGTCCCTCATCATATCAGCAGCGATGTCCTTGCCCAGCAGTCACCTGCATTTGGGCTCACCGCTGCCTCCCCAAGGGCTGGCACAGTACCAGCTGGGCACTCACCTGCGGAAGTCAAGGAGGGGCCGCGTGGTGGCAGGGATGCCCTCGGCCGGCCAGCTGAGGAAGTGGAACTGTGTCAGGGTGCGGGTTTCCTGCGACTGCACATTCTTCAGGTAGAAGCTGCGCACCAGGAAATCCTCACACCAGATGTGCTCTGACACCAGGTTCACCTGCCCAAGTGAGGCAGACAGTGGGCATCAGGGCTGGGTAAGGGGGTTGGGATCAGGGGCACAGGGGCTGGAGGATGCTCCATGCCCCAGGCTACCCAACACACTTGCCTCGTAGATGTGGTAAAGAGAGGAGCCTTCATCCGGCCAGTAGCGGTCACACTGCTTGACACTGTCCTCAGCCAGGGGGCTCAGCATGACAATGACAGTGCAGCCATGTTCCCACACCATCTGTGGGCAAGGCAAGGGGTGTTTCACTGCTGGGGGACACTCAGTCCCAAGTGGGAGGGCAGTCAAGCCACTGTGACCCATTTTGTGGGCAGCACACAAAGGGACCCCGATGAGGTGACACTCACCTGCCAGAAGTCAGCAATAGTGTGGGACAGTGGCCCCTGTGTGGCAATATATGCTGGCATCCGTGGGTCATGCTCAATCTGGAGCAGGAAAGGGGGTATCAGACTTCACACTCTTTGGCCAGGAGTTGGTGAGACTTGAAGGAGCAGGGGGATACTCCAGGGGTGATGGGAAGGTTGGGAAGGGAGATTCAGGTGCCCCAGCCAGGAGGGAAATGGGATTTAACAATTGTTTGAGCAATGGGGCAGGCACAAAGCTGGCATCTATAGCCCTCAGGGATGTGACATCAGTCCAGCTCCATCCCAGAGTGAAAACCTCACCTGGGCAGGGCATCAAGGAGGAGGGTGGCAGGGCAGGAGCCCCCAGTGATCACTCACGATTGGACTGGCATTGATGAAGTCACTGCGGGATGGGTTGCTCTCAGCTTTCAGCTTGATCCGCACATGATCATCTGGGGGAACAGGCCAGGAGACTCGATGAGTGCCCAGAGGAGCTGTGGGCACACTAATGCTGCAACCAGCCATGGCCCTGAGCATCCCCATGCCCCACACCCTGCTCTGTCAGGACAGCTGGTCCCTGGGGCTGATCCCTGGGGCAGGGTGGCTGGGATGCTCACAGGGCACACAGTCGGGGTTACGGTTCTTCTTCAGGTTGGCTTCGTTCTGGGCAATGGAGCAGATGCTGGGCTCAGCTTGGTAGGCACAGAGCGCCTGCCACTCCTTGGCCAGCCGGTCCCGGTTGCGGAGGTGGTCCTCCATATATGCCTGGGGCAGAGGGGCGAGGGTCAGCCCCACAGCAGGGGGGCAGATGGGGGGCTGGGGAGGGGGCTGCCATACCTCCCGGTTGGCTCACCAGGATCATGTGTCCAGTGGAGATGTCCATGTTGGACTGGACAGGTTCCTCGCACCAGGAGGGTGTGCTGCTGTGGGAGCTGGGGCTGGGCTGTGGAGCATCGCTGAACTGAGAGGAGACGCTGCTGACCCTCGAAGTCTCCGCTGGTGCCGCCGGTGCCTCAGTGCGGCCAAAGAGAGACTTGGCAGCCATGTGCTGGCGGCACAGCTCCTGGGGAAGCCCGGAAAGAGCCCTGTCCCTTGGCCACAGTGCTGCCATAGGGCAGCCCCGTATACCCCAAGCGATGCTGACACGTGGCAGGGACGTATCCTGTGGGGTCCCACATCTCACAGGGTCCCACATCCCACAGGGTCCTACCTGGTACTCAAAGGTGGTGTCGGCAGCACCCTCTGGCCCCAGGGCAGCCAGGCGCTCCTTCTCCCGCTGCTTGGCATGGCGCCGGAGGCAGAAGGCCACAGACACTGCGATGGCAATGACTGCCACACAGGCCAGTGAGATGAAGGTCAGCAGCACCGAGTGGAAGCTGGCCCCGAAACGGGATGGGCGTGAGTAGGCAGCAGCCTCATTTCGCTGGGGACCAAGCCAAGTAAGGGTTAGTTAGCATGGGGCTGGGGGGTGGGGGGCAGAGACCTTATTCTGCTCCACATTTGAGGTTGCTGGAGGTCAAAACAGAGCAAGGGCTCTTCCTTCCTCTTCCTGAGAGTGCTGATTCTCCCAGCACCCTCAGCTGGGGCACAGCTGTGTCGCTGGGGTGAGGCAGGGTGCAGCCACCTAAGTGTCACATGGAGCATTGCTGCACTGGTGTCCCTGGAGCTGGAGGAGCTTGGCCAAGCCCAGGCAGCATTGGGCTTGCCTGCTTCCCTGCTTCCAGCACTCGGGGCTGCTGCCTGAGGCAGACCCAGCCTGGGCTAGGGAGGGCAGTAACCCCATATCGCTTTGGTTCCATGACCTCCTTGTGCCCAGCTGGAGATCAACAAGGGCCGAATTCAGCCTGAGGAGTTAATGGTTGCATGGATAGGCAATGGTTAATGGTTGCAGGATAGGGAACTACAGCGCTGGGTGTGCTGCTCCCAGGGGACTTTCCCAGCTGTGGCTGGTTCTCCCCTGCAGCCCCTGCTCTGCAGCAGGACATTGGGCGAGGCAGGGTGGGGAATATGCCAGCACTGCCGGTACCATCCTAGCTGTAGTGGCTAGGGGACAGGTCGTTCCTGTTGCCCTCCTCAGTTAGGACACAGAGCGGCCCCTGCCTACCTTGCAAGTAGCATCCCCACCACAGGCTCCTTCCCTGTGGTTGTGGGAGACACCCCAATCCATGCCAGTCCCATGCTGGAACAGAATGTTGCTCAGGCCTTTGTGGACAAGACTTTCCTGTCAATGCCATGGCTGCCTAGGTCCAGCTGGGGCAGCACAGGGATGCCGGGGCATCACCACTTCAAACATTCTGTGCCCAATGAGGTGCCAGAGCCCTGCATTACCTCATTGCCACAGCCTCCCATTGGCTACGAGCCTGATGAGGTTACCGAGGGAACACTGCACCATCATCAACTACATCATCATCATCATCATTGCCTGGGGATGTCCCCAGCCTAGGAGTCCCCACCGCCACCTGCCCCCGGCTGTGCCAGTCCCAGCACCTAACTGCTGCCAGGGTCCAACCAGTCCTGCAGCCCAGGCACCCACCAGGTCCAGCACCTCCCAGCTCCCAGGAGCACCCACCCAAGCAAGAGCAGCCCTGCTGCCTCTGGAGGTGTCAATGGAGCCAGAGGGGACAGAAGGGATTTCTCCCGCAGGGCCTACCCAGGCCCTGCTGTTTCCCTGCCTCTCTACAACCCTGTTCCTCAAATCTTGCACCAGTCCCACCAAGTTCAGAGCCAGGAGGGAATGAAGGAAAAGCACAAGCTGGTTAGAACTGGGAAGGTCGGTGCAGAAGGGGGCCTGCAAAGCTGCCTCAGCCTCCTCTGAGCTCCATCTCTGCATCTCTGACATCTCTCCCAGTTCCTGCCACCTGCCTCATCAAAAGGCATTGCCATAGCGACACTCTGCAGATTGCTGATAGAGACAGGTAGCCTCAGTGGCCGGGCCACACCTTCTTCATGGCCTCCTCCTCCTCCAAAGTTCCCCCTTCCTTCTTCCCTGCTCACAGCCACATGACAAGAAGTGGGAAATGGGGACACTGGGCTGGGGATGTGCTACACCATTTTTCCTCCTCAGGCTGCAAAAATGGGAGCCAGGCGTGGTCCCTACCTCCAGCCTCTGCTCCCCACCCCAGGAGACTGTTCCTGTGGCTCCCCAGAGGAGCACAGGGAGGGGTAACCCCTCTCCAAACAGATGGTTCCTGTTCCATCCTGCCTCCAGCTGCTTTGCCATTCTCTGGGGACATGATGGCATTTTCCCTGCCTAGCTATGGTTTGTGGGGTGCTCTGGGAACATCCCAGTGCTCAGGTGCCGAGATCACAGCTGAGATGAGGTCTGCAGGCTGGAGAGAGGCAAGGGTGAGGATGAGTCAAGGGATACAACCTGCAGCCCCCCAGTCTTGGGGGGAAGAAAAGCCTCTGGGAGTCCCTCTCAAACCACCTTCAAACACTGCAGAGCTTTTGTTTAGAAAAGAGCTGAGAGCCCTGGGAGTACAGACAGCTGGGTAG
Organism: Vireo altiloquus; assembly: GCA_013396875.1. Classification (NCBI taxonomy): domain Eukaryota; kingdom Metazoa; phylum Chordata; class Aves; order Passeriformes; family Vireonidae; genus Vireo; species Vireo altiloquus. Next base: position 1,481,118 of record VZRF01008665.1, on the reverse strand, counting down.
GATCATGCTGCCAGGCAGTGGAGGGGGATGATGGATGGACAGGACTGGAGCAGTCTCCAACAGGAGTCCTCCAACACAGGACTGGAGTCTGTCTGCAACACAGCATCCCAAACACTACCCAGTCTCCTCTACTTTTCAGCTGCCCCACAGACCGGCAAAAACAGCTCACTCACAAAGACCCTCGTGCCTCAGGGCTAGGGGCTCCTGGCTTACACCCAATGGCAGCAATCCCACTCCCCTATTGCTGGCCACCCCAGTCTGAAGGGATGAGATCCTTAGTGATCACTCCTACCTCTCCCACTCCTGTTTGCACAATCTTCAGGCCCAGCTCGTGCTCCAGCTCTCCCTTCACTTTCTCTGTGGACAGGGAGGAGATGGTCAGAGGCACGCTTCCCCTCCACACAAGAGACCCCCCAGAAACAGAGCCAAGGGATAGCTCCGAGAGTTGCCTGCTTCAGCCGCCCAGTTCAGCCAAAAGCAGAGGGACATATGGCAGGAGCCCCCTCTTCCTGCTCCCTGGGAAGGGGCACCCCACAACTGGGAGGGGAAGAGAGGAACAAGACCAGGGGGGTGCTGCCCAACTCACCAGTCTGGCTGGCCACATCTGCCAGTGAAAAGTTCTGGGGGTTCTGTCGGATGCGGAAAGTAAGTGCAGGACCCACAACGCTGCCAGGGAGAGGGGGGGACACAGTGTTAGACCTGAAAATGCGGACCCCCTACCCACCCTCACCACAGCTCAGTCCCTCTTGTCCCCCTGCCTGGGGGTGCTGAGAACAGCCAGGGCTGAGGCAGCAGCACCCCATGGTCCCAGACCCCTCACCTGATGTTGATGAAGCTGGCGGTGGAGAGGTGGAGGTGCTTGGCCAGGAGCTCCAGCAGCTGCACACCAGCAGCCAGCCCCAGGGGCCTGTGGGGACAATGTAAGGGTGAGGAGGGGGTGACAGGGGCGAGGAGACAGCCCGTTCTCCCCACAGTCAGGGAACAGGGACAGGCAGGCTCAGGGAGTCCCAAGCACACAGCAAGAGTAGGGTGGCAAGGTGAGCAGGAGGTAAGAGTGTGGAGATGTGTGATGGTGGGGGTGAGCTGGCCTGCCCTTGCACACGAGTGTGCACAGAGACACTTGTGCATCCATACTCCCAGCCTCCCATCCTGCAACAGCGAGCTCTGGCCTTGGTATGGGCTGATAAAGGAAGGCTTTGGGGCGGAACAAGGGATGTGGGTAGAGAAGGCATGAGGGGGAGCTGACCCCATGGAAACCCGACCGTAACAAAGACCCAAACAGGCTCAGTCAAGCATGTGAAGCTATGACAGCTGTTGGTGGTGAGATACAGACCCTTCACACATGCAGACCCCCTTGCCTGACCCCAGCTCTCACTTCTGGTCTGTGATGATGTAGCCATACTCGTCTGGTTGCCGCAAGCCCTGTTGTGCCCCACCGTCCTTCATCTCTCTGTAGCTCTTCTTGACCACAGTCTGCTTTCCAGGGCTGAGGGCATCCCCACTGTGTGCCTGCTGTGGCTCAGCCCGGGGAGCTGGTGAGGAGACTGCCCTGCCCTTTGTTCCATCCCCCGGGGAGCTGCTGACTGGGATTTTGGAGGGTGGCACAGTGGAGGAAGTGGGTACTGGCTCCTCTCCATGCTGCATGTCTCCCTCCATCACCTGAAGGGAGGAAAAGGGAGAAGCTGCAATCTCTGAGGAGAGCCCTGGGGAACTACCTCCTCCCCTCTGTCCCACCTTTGGCATGGCACCTCCTCCAGCATCACCCTGCAGCAAACCCACCCGTTTCGCTGTGGGCACTTCAGGGCCAGCAACACCTGGAAAGGAGAGAGAGATACTGGTCCTGCAGCACCCACCCCCAAAGGCAACACTCACTACCCCAAAACAGGGCATGCTAGTGCCTGCTGCTGCCAGTCCCATCCCCTGTATCTGGCTCACCAGAGCTCTGGAGCAGCTTGAGGAGGGTGGATAGGCTGCTTAGCTGCTGGGGACTCAGCTCTGGCAGCCCCAGACCATAGCTGGCCAGGAGGGAAGCCAGTCTCTTCAGGGCAGCATCTGCAAGAGGATGTAGCATCAGGTGGGATGGTCTGCATCCGCATGGAGATCAGGGGCCAGGGATGGAGCAGATGGGGCAGGCAGGATTGCGGGTATATGCTACCCATAAAGCCAAAGAGGAGGGAAAGTGTGAGCCACAAGGAATGTGGCTGTGGGTACAGGATAGGGACAAGGGTTGGTGCCTGGCTGGACAACAAGGTACCCGTGTGTGCAGAGGGTGGCTGGGCAGTCAGGGGTGCTTGCTGCTCCCTTTCCTCCATGTTTCTGTAGTCACTGGGGAGCCGCAAGCTGTGCTGAAGCCTGGCGCTGGCAGGGTCTGGGCGGCCAGCTTTCTCTCTGGGCAGGGAAAGCATGCCCAAGTCCTGGAAGAGATGCCCCCCATCCACTCCTGGCTGCCCACCATAGGAGGGCACAGGGCCAGCCCCAAAAAGGGTCTGGGCAGGGACCCGGCCCAGCAGCGAGGAGGTCTCAGAGCTCTGCCTGGCTGAGCCGCTGGGATGCTGGTGAGCACCATCCTGATAGCCAAACTGCAACTGAAACACATGTCAAACCTCACAGGTCCCCTGTCACCCCATGGCAGAGGCAGGGGGTACCCCAGCACCAGCAGGAAGGTGCTGGGAGTGCAACAGCTCCCTGCCAAGCTCTGCTTTCCTGCCCAGAAGGTGCTCACCCCCCATCTTACCTTGTGGTAGGAGTAGGGATTGAGCAGAGCCTCCTCGTAGCCCAGCTGGGGTGGAGAGGGCAGCAGAACATGCTCCAGGTACCGCTGCACCAGAGGGGAAAGCAGTAGTGGTGGAGGCTGCTCCAGATGGTGAGCTGCTGGCAGGCCAGGGTCTGGGGGCAGTGGGGCTCGCTGGGGCTCACTGCGGAGAGGCAAGAACCTCGAAGGCAAACAGTGTTGGGGTGACTAACCTTGGTAAAGGGGGAGGTCCCTCCCCTAAACCCTGTTTGGGGGGCAAAGCCCACACTGCTCCGTTGGGGTCTGCTCACAGGCTAGCAGCTGGAGCTGTCCTACCTGTCCCTGGCCACCGGTTCCAGCGAGGGTGGCAGGCGGAGGCGGGGTATGCGCTCCATCTCCTGAGAGATCACATACTGGGTTATGCCGTCCTGCCATGAGAGCCCTGCCAGGGGAGGGGGCTGTGAGACATGGAGGCAGCCTGGGAACCATGGCGTGAGTGTGTGGGATGCTGTCGTGATGTTGTGACCCTGTGTCCCACGGCCTGGGTTTGACCCTGCTCCTCCCAGGATCACCCTCCTCAGCCCACCCTGGTCCCTGGGCCAGCAGGACTTCAGACAGTCCTAGTGCCACTAGGCAATTCTACCCAACACCCCCTCCCTGCAGGGTCGCAGTGACATCCCCCACGCTCCCCCCCTTCACCTTGTGCCATGAGATGCCGCAAGACATCCTGCAGACGCTGGAGCACGGGAGACGTGACCTGGAAGTAGGGCCTGTCCTGCATGGAGCCCACCTGGCACTGCCCAAACAGGCCATCTGCAAGAGAGGGGAGGCAGTGGAACCAGATGAACAAACACACCGATGTGAGGATCTCCGGGCACAGCCCACCCTTTCTCCTACCATGCCCCCCTGCACTGCACCCTAGGTTCCCCTGCAAGGCATCCCTGTACCCTCCACACCCACTTGGGAAGGGAGAGGGGATCCCTGCACCCCTGCTAGCCACTTACCCTGCACGCACACCTCCTGCGGGGAGCACAGCCTCCGGTCAAACAGGCAGCCTGGGACAGACAGACAGACAGGCCAGTCAACACAGCATCCAACGGGATTTGCTCATCACCGGCTGACTTGGGGACCCCTACGCTCCAGAAAAGCAGCACAGGGAAGCAATGTGGTGATGGTGGGAGGGGACACAGTTTCATAGCCCAGGGCAGAGGCTCGGTGCCTGTCTTTTCTGCCCCACAGAGGCAAGATGGGGGCTGTATAGAAAGTATGCCCCTGGCTCTGGAGAGTGGGGAAGGCCTGGAGTTTTTTGAGGTGCCAGCAGTTAGGAAGGTAAGATTGAGGCAGCAGAGACCTGCAAAACCACATCTGTTGCCCTCCTACATATGGTACTACGAGGAAGGGATGCAACCCAGTGACACCGGAATCCACTCTCCCTGCGAGGTGGACCCCAAAGCATGGATGTAGTGGCGTTGGGAGTGTGGGGTGTGTACCTCTCCAACCCCTTCGGGGGGCAGCACTTGGGCAGGGGGCGGCTTCCCCCTTTCTTTTTCCCCCCGTCTCGGTCCAAGACCGTCAGCAGCGAGACGGCAGCAGGCGATGACTCAGCCCCGGATGGCAAGGAAGGAACGAGAAAACAACCGGGGGGAGGGGAGGGAGGGGCCCGTCGAGCCCGCCGCGGGGGAAGGGGGCTGGTGGGAATGAGGGTCCCCGAAAGCTCAGCACCCACGGGCCAGCGTCCTCCGGGGCGAAGGCCACGCAGGTGCAGGGCACAGGACCCCACTGCCAGGGGAGACCCCAGGGACGGCGGCAGCGGAGGGCCGGGCCGGGGCGCAGGGCCGGCGCTGTCCGCGGTGCTGAAACGGCGCAGCGCTCTCCCGCCGAGACGCCCCGCTCCGCCGGGAGGGGCGGTGGCCCCAGCTCGGGGAGGCTCCGCCGGCCAGGATGGTGCTCGGCCGCAGCCGTCCCGGCACCATTCCTTGCCTGCTCCCGGGGGCAGCGGGGTCCCCGCGGTCCAGCCGGACCCGTCCCGACACTCCCGGGCCGCTAGAGGACGAGGAGCGCAGCAGCCTCGGGCGCACGGTAGTGAGTCAGCGGCGCCGGGGCCGTGCCGTGCCGTGCGTGGGGGCTGCAGCCCTGCTACCGGCAGTGACACCCGGGTGCCCGAGAGCCCCAAGCACGGACCACACGGACCGAGCTGGAGAAGAGCGGGTGCACGGGCCCGGGCGGGCCGCACTTACAGGCGGAGGGCAGCTAAAGGGCGGCATGGTCGCGAAGGAAGCCACGCTCAGGGCCGCTGCCCCGGGGTCCCCATCCCTGCGGCAGCCCCAGGCACCGGCTTTGCCCCGGCCATGAACAACCACCGTTCTGCTCCCGTCCCGTAGCTGCCGGCTATCGGGCCCGGCGGGGGGGGGCAACTGTACAGCCGGCGGAGTATCCCGGGATTAGCATACCCACCGGCCCGGCAGCCCCGGGAGAGGGGCGCCCCCGGCGCCAATGACGCACCCGCGGTACCGGTCCCGGGCCGCCCTCTCCCGCTATCCGCCAGGGGCCGGACTCGCCGCTACACGCCTTGACAGCACCTACAGCGGCGGCGACAGCACCGGCCGAAGAGCCCCGTGTACCGCCGCTCCCCGGGAATCTCCTCCCGGCTCCCGCGCTGCCCGGGGCAAAGCCGCCTCGCCCGGGGTCGCGGTCTCACCGTGTGCGGCGGTGGCGGTGGCAGCGCCGTCACGCAGCTGCCCGCGGCCGGCCAGGAGGAGGAGGCAGAGGAGCGCCCGGAGGAGCCGCCGCCCCATGCTCCGCTCACGGCCGCACCATGGCGCACCC
>VZRF01008665.1:1392115-1475245 GCA_013396875.1 Vireo altiloquus | reverse complement strand
GCGCCCCGCCCGCCGCCGCCGCCCCGCCAATGGCGCGCTGTGAGCTGCCGCGGCGCCACGCCCCTCCGCGCCGCTGCCAATCAGAAACCCCCGCGGCTGCCCTCAGCGCCGCGCTCACGCCCCCCGCTGTCCAGCGGGGCCAATCACGCCTCGCTCCGGGGAGAGGCGGCCGAGCTCCGCGCCAATCGCAGTGTCCCCGGGGGCGAGCCACGCCTCCCGGGGGTGTGCCACAGCGCCTGCGGCGTCCCCGCCAATCAGAGCCCGCGGCTTCCCAGCCCAGCGGCCGCACCGGCTCCCGCGTGGGACACGCCCCCGAGAGGGGCCCAATGAGCGGCGAGCGCGGAGCCGCACCCTCGTGCCCCGCCCGGCGCCACCCGGATCGGCCGCGGGACGGGGCAGGTACCGGCCCTCGGCCCGGGCAGGGACCCTCTGCCCCGGCCCCGGCGAGCAGCTGCAGGTCTGTTGCCTGCGCACACGGCAGGCTCGTTCCTCGGGAAAGGGGCGGTCCCAGTGCCGCACGCCACAGGGGATACCCTCCTGCCAGCTCTCCCTGGGCAGGAGCCGACCCGTGTTCTGCACCTTAGTTGAGACTCCCATCACCCCTCAACAAGGATTTGTGGATGGGTGAATGGGTCTTGCTCACGGTTCCAGGAGAGGGCACGGGTGGGAGCCATGGGAGTCCCCAGGGAGAGCCACATACGTCAGCCCCAGTCACAGACCACTCGCCGCTGAGACAGAAATGCTTTAATGGCCCCAGGACTAAACCCACTGCTACTCCCTCCCCACCATGTTCAGTCGACCACCAGGCTGCTGCTGACCGTCGGCAGGAGCTCGAAGAAGGCCTGGAAGAAGAGAGGACGTCAGGGTGGGCCAAACAAGGCGGTGCAGGGTGGGGGGACAGGCAGCGGGGGCAGGCGGCAGCTCCCTGTCACAGCGTCATAGTAGGCAGCTACTCGCAGAGAGCAGGACTGCGTCGCCATAGTAACCCATCGCTGACTCAAGGCTAGCACCGGTTGCCATAGGAACTATTTAGGGATGGCAGTCACTGGGGAAGGCTGGGATGAGAGGCGGCACCTCCGGAAGCAGCCAGTACCTGTGCTGCTCTAGAGAGCTGGGGAGCTCTGTGGGATGGCTGGGCTCAGCCCCAGAGCAGGGATTGGATGTGGACACGGGCATGTGGGAGATACAGAGCAGCAGGGAGGGGGCTTTAGCACAGGATGGGGGACACGGGGCTCACCTTGAAGAGGGTGATGCTCTGAAGCACCCCCGAGGTGCAGCACATCTCCCGGATGGAATGCATGGCCAGCTGCGGGCAGCCAATGTCCAGCACACGCAGCCCCAGGCGGGAGGCCAGAATGGGGCCGATGGTGGTGCCGCAGGGTGTGTCATTGCGCACCATGAACTCCTGTATGGGGGCAACACCTCAGCAGCTTCACATGCTGCCCCATGGCCTCCCACATGGGCCCTTGGCCCTGAAGGAAGGCAACCTGGGACAGGGAAGCAGCACTGACCCACACCAGGGTTCAAAATGCTCCAGAGACAGGATACACTCAGGCCAGGCTCCCATCCTGCTTACCAGCTCGCTCCCCGAGGCATCCCTGGAGCTCGAGCCCCAGAGCAACAGGCAGCACACAGACCCCAGTGGGGTCAGACAGGGTAACAGGGGTGGAGCTCTGACACAGGCCCCCTCTGATGAACCCAGGGGTTGGACTGCAGCCCAAATTCCTAATGCTCAAGGAGGGCTCACCCAGCCCTGCTCACCTGCAGAGGGACACCCACGCGGGCAGCAATGTCCCGGATTATGGCTTCAGTGACAGCTGTGGAGGCGTAGCGCTGGTTGCTGTTCACTTTGATGACAGGGCCCTGCACAAGGGAAGGCACCACAGGCCCATGATGGGACCCAGGGATAGTCAGTGGCCCTGGAAACACCCATGCCCAGGCAATGCTGCACCACCCCAACACACCAGACCATTCTCCCCTCCCTGGATGAGCTCATGGAGATGGGGAGAGAGCTTCCATGGGGACAGAGCTTTCATGGGGACAGCCCTAGCTCAGAGCAGAGAAGGGCTCTAGGGACAAGACTGGGATCCCAAGTGATTAACATCAGACATGTGGCATAATCAAATCCCATTGCGGGATAAATGTTTCCCATTTGAGTGCTCCCAAGTTGTGCTTTGGGAGCGGCTGGGCAATCCACAGTGCTGCAGGACAGACAGACAGCAGCCATCCTAGACCAAAGCAGAGGGCTTCCCTCACCTTGTGGAAGGCTGGACGATGATTCTCCTCATGCTTGTCCCTGTAAAGGAGAAGCAAGAGTTTCACGCTGTAGCCTCCCCTCCCTGCTGCAACAAGGACTGTCCTGTCTGTGCTAGCTGGGGAGTGATGGGCATACATCCCACAGGTGGCAGGGTAGGCTGCCCTTGCCTGTGGCATGGCTCAGACTACTCACACATAATTGGGGTGCACAGCGTGGGCCATATCAGCACTGATCATGTAGGATTTGGCCACTGCCTCCTCGAAGGCTGTCAGGTTGTGTGGCGATGCTGAGATCCGGCGCAGCACCAGCTCCGTTAGCAAGGACTCCGCACCCTGTGCACTCTCTGACCCTACCTGCCAAGGATCACCATCAGCACAACCTCGCAGCACCGCAGGGGCCAGATGAGTGACAGGATGCTCCCCAAAACCAGCAAAGCAGCTTCCTACCACACCAGTCCTTCCCACCCCTGCCTGGGCCATGCTCCACGTGGGTGTAAGCAAAACCTTGCTTCCTCCACTGGGGTGTGGGATCTCCCTCCTGCTAGGCATGGCTGGGGAACAGCAAATAACATGGAGCCCCTTCCAGTGCCAGCCACCCCATGGCTGTGCCCCTCACTCACCTCCTCATTGTCGTAGAGTGCGATGAGACGCACGTTGGGCTCCTGGGAGAGGGATGAGGGTGCTGCACATGAGTCAATTAAAGCCTGCAGGATTAGGAGGGAATGGATACCAGCCTGAGTGCCATCTCATGCCAGGAATCTCAGGACTGAGCCATCAGCAAATCACCCAGGAGAGCCCAAAGCATGGAGGAAGAGAGCTGTGGGCACACACATTGCCCAGTGACAGCAGGAGTCACCCCTGGGAGCTGCTGGGAACCCCCCACACCCAGCAACAGGGACATCCAACCCCAGTTCCCCAAGAATCCAGACCCATTCCATGATAACATAACTCCCTGCAGAGCCTTGGGCCAGCCCAAAGCTGAGCTGGGGTGCGTGGAGGCCACACTGCAGCCTCCAGGTTATTTTCCCTCTCACCTGCAAGGCACAGTAGCAGCTATGCAGGTTGTCCAGACGTGGAGAGAAGATGAACTCATCAAAGGCACCACCCAGCGTCTGCAGAGAGCCAAGAGGAGTACAGGACAGGCTCTGGGTCACCAAAAAGTACCTGCCACTGGGTCCCCATTCCAGTACCCTTATTTCTGCTGCTCAGGAGCAGCTTCCTCTTGTTCCGTTTAGCTCCCAGCCCTGGCACGCCCCAGGCAGAGGATGTGTGCCAGGTAACACCTGCGTAGTGTCAGCCTGTAGGCTGTGTGCAGACAGAAGGAGGCTCCTGCCCTTACTCACCGCTGGCTGTGTATCTGCCAGGCATAGTTCCAGCTCCACAATTTGCTCTGGTTTCACCCCCAGCTGGGGGCAGATCAGGGAAAGCAGGACAGGGCTGTGCCGCTCTGCCTGGGAAGAAAGCACAGCTGCTGGCAGGGCAGGCAGTGGATGGCAGGAGAAACTCCTGGTTTCCCCTTGCAAAGCTGTCCCTGCTTATGTTGGCAGAATCCTCTCTGCCACTAACATATCTCATGTTCAAGCCCCCAGCTCACCCAGGACAGCCCTCTGCCCCTGTGCTAGCCCCACTCCCTGCCCTGCCTCCTCATGGAGATGCACCCCTTCTACACTGGCTGCAGACAAGGGTGAGAAGAGATGGCTAAGCAGGAGCAGATGTGCCATGTACACAGCTGTGAGGCAGAGTGGAAGGTTACCAGCAGTCCACAGGGAGAAGGGAAACCTGGTGGCAGGTCCCTGAGGACTGAAAATCAAATGTGACAAATATGAGGTCCTTGTGAGCATCCCTGCTGGTCCTTGGCACACAGCTCACCTGGGTTGCAGTACTGCAAGGTGTGGACTCCATAAGCACCTCCTTTTCCAGCTCCTCCTGCACAGCAGTGGCCAGAATGGGAACCCTGTGGGGGTCAGTAACAGATCAGAGCTTTGCTCACCTCATCTGCTTGGGGTCACACACTGCCAACCCTTCCTGGGGTGTTTGCCTAGCTCCTCCAGGGAGCGAATGCTATGCCGAATGGAGTAAGAATGCACATTTCAAGCACAAATCTATTGCGCCACCTCAGGACACCCCAGTGTCCTTTCCCAAATCCTATGCTTGGAAGCATCTCCTGGAAGGACTCAATGGGGCTAAAAGCCACTACAGACCTCCCCATCGCAATGAGTGGCTGCCCAAGGGAGAGCTGAGGCAGAGCTCTGCTCTAGCTGGGTCCCAGCTAGGGGTGGCCAGGGGGTGGGGCTGAGCCAGGCCTTACAGATGGTGCTCAGTGTTGGGCCCAAAGTTTTCATTGATGCTGCGCTGCAGATGGATGGCCAGGTGAGGAATGCGGAGGATGGGCCGCTCCACGCGTACCAGGCGCTGCTCCAGGCGCCCCGTGGCTTGGTCCTGAAACACAAGAAGGACTTCTGGGGCCAGGCCTGCAGGGCTGAGAGGTTGCACCAGGTCCCACTCTGTGTGGGAGTCACTGACCCAGAGCCAGACACACAGATATCTGACTGTGCATTGCCCTAAATCAAACTCACCTTTATGATCACCCTCCCGGCCACGGTCAGGTCACGGTCAAACCAGGTGTTCCAGATGCCTCCTCCATAGGTCTCCACGCCGACTTGCACTATGCCCACCTGTCCCCGCTTAGAGCGACGCTTCACCTGGGCAGCAGCAGAGGTGTCACTGCTGGCGCCACGAAGTGCTAGGGACTGGGCAGCTGGTAGGAACTGGCAGCACATGCCCAGAGCCTCATCGCTGATACTGCCAGCACAGGGTGCTGTGAGGGGCTTTGCAGGATAGGGGACACAGAGGAGACAGCAGCAGGCAGAGTAATGCAGGGGGTCAGCATGGGCTGCTCTGGGTGGCAGATTTGGGAGGTGTAGGGAGCCAGTAACGGTGCTGCAGGGCACAGGGGCAGTCAGGATAGTTTTTGCTTGTGGCCTGAAACTGGAGGACCCCAGAGAAGAACTCAGCACCCAGCCAGGTGACCTTACCCTGAGGCAGGGGCTGTCGGTGTGCGCCCCTAGCAGGCTGAACCCATTTCCGGGTTGGAACTGGCCGCCGACGGCGAAGGCGATGAGGGTGGAGTAGTTCCTGGTGATGAAGTACTGGAAGCAGAGGGGTAGAGGAGAGGAGTGAGGCGCTCCGTCCACCCCCGGCTCCCGCTGCCCCGTCCCGGCCGGGCCCACCTTCTGCAGCGGCCGCACGTCCCAGTGCTCGGTCTCCTTCAGCTCCTGGAAGCCGGCCTGCAGAAGCCGGCTGCGGCATTCGGCCACCACTGCGGGGGGAAGAGCCGTCAGGGCCGCCCGCGTGTGAGGGGAAGTGGGACGCGGAGGGCTCCGGTCGTGTGCTCACCGTGGTATGGCGAGGGACTGCGGTTCACGAACTTCACCAGTTCCTGCGCCGCCGCCTGCGCCGCCGCCTTCGAGCCCTGCGCCGCCGCCTGCGGGCACCGCCGTCACCGCTCAGCGCCGGCAAAACCCCGCCCGGGGCCGGGACCCCCGCGAAACCGGGAACCCCGGTCCCGGGAGGCACCGACCCGACCCCGTCCCGCGCCCGCCGCCCGCCCGGTACCTGCATGGCCGCCACCGCCCCGCGCCGGCCCGCGCAGCGACCCCTGCTGCCGCGGAGGAACGCGCAGCCCGCACCCCGAACTCTGCACCCTGCGATCTGCGCCCAACCCTACCCCCCGCAATCCCTGCCCCGCAATCCACACCCTGCGATCTGCGCCCAACCCTACATCCCGCAATTTGCACCCAACCCTACAGCCCGCAATACCTGCTCCGCAATCCACAGCCTGCAATCTGCACCCAACCCTTCACCCTGCAATCCACAGCCTGCGATCTGCACCCAACCCTTCACCCTGCTGCAATCCCTGCCCCGCAATCCACACCCTGCACCCTGCACCGTGCAATCCACACGCTGCCATCGGCAATGTGCACCCGGCATCCCGTGACTTGCGACCCCACGATCCACACCCTGCACCTTGCACCCTATGCCCCTCACCGTGCACATTGCACTCTCATCCTGCACCCCACACCGTGCAATCCACACCATGCACCCCTCAGACCAGGTAAACGCCCTGCTTGGCAAAGCTAGGGCAGAGCTGAATTAAGGGGGGTGGAAAAAGGACACAGCCAGGAGGGGCCGGGATGGGAATCAAGGGGCAGGGTCAGGCTCCACGAGGATAGTCACCCATCCTGCCCTGGTGTGTCCCAATTCTGGGGCTAACTAGGGGAGCAAGGGCTGCCCCAAAACTGGGCTTGGCCTGCGTGCGGTGGGATGCAGGTGCACAGGGAAGCATACTCGCTTCCCAAAGGCTGAGTATCTTTGGAGTGGGTCACAGCCAAGCAACAGCCCCCCATTGCTGCTTCCCTGCCTTGGCACTGCCTGGCCCTCACAGGAAACAAGGCACAAACGCTTGGTGCCGTGTTGGAGACAAATGTCTCTGAGTGACAGCAATGCACTGGGTTCTGAGAGTTGGCATGGTGGCAGGGCAGCACCCCGGCTGTCTGTCAGCCCCAGGGGCAGTCCCAAGGGATAGGACCCTTGGCCTTGCATGGATTAGGGTGCCCCTGCCCTTGGCTGAGTTCCCTGCATGGATGCAGCAGTGGGGTTTTGGGTTTCAATCAGTCTTCTTGCATCGTTTCCCAGCAGGATCCTTTCTTCCTAGCAATGAGTGTGTGGCCTTGGGAGATGGACATGGCAGCCTGTGAGTGCTGCATGGGGCCCAGGTGGTGGAGTGCCAGCTGGATTCCCAGCTCCTGAGTCACTCGTGTGGGCACCCTGCTATCTGGAGACTCTGTCCATGTTCTGAGGACTGGAAACTGGTGGTTCTGTTGCCCCTGACCCTGTGACCTGTCATGCTGAGAGCTCCTGACAGCTCTGGATTTATGCTCCCAGACCCCAGCACCTGCCTCTCCCCACCACCAAATGGGAACGAGCACTCCCACTGCCTGGCACCCTGCAAACAGACAGCTGGAGGGTCTCCATGTCAACCACAGCACAACACAGGGCTAGCACCCCCCGGGCCAGGCCCCCCCAGGCTGGGACCAGGCTGGGAGCACCCAGCACTCCAGCCCAGAGCTGGGATACATGTACCAAAGGGACATGCATGCCAGGAAGCCATCCCCACGATCCTCCTGCCAGCATCACCTCCCTCTGCTGCCGGAACACAGCTCAGGTCCAGGTGCCCTTGGGTGGCTCCCAGGCTGTGCCTGAGGGACACCTGGGGACATTTGGAGCCCATGGCTCCCCAGCGGCTGGATGCCAAGAGCGGCTGGGTACCCAGCGGGTGCTTAGGGTGGATGGTTCCTGGAGAGTGTGTGCGCAGGACAGGGTGTGCCGGGATCTGCGGTGTCAGAGCAGGAGTGAGTGGCAGGGCCGGGTGTGGCCTCCGTCTGGCCCTGCCTGTGTGAGCAAAGGGCAGTGCCTTGGCATGCCACTGCTATTCCCGGCAGAGAGGGACTTCCAGAAAAAGCTCCCGATGGCTATATCCGGGTGGGCTCTGACTCACCCCTGGCTGGGTGCCAAGGGTTGCACAGCACCTGCCATGGCTGCCCCCTACCCCATCACTGTGCTCCTGGGAAGACAGTGCTTCTGTCCCCATCCTGTGCTGCCCCATGGATCATCCAGCAGCAGCAGGGAACCACAGGTAGCCCTGCCAAAACGGCACCAGCTCCTCCTCTGCATGTATGCATCCTGATGTGTGTGCCCAGGGCTGCCTGAGAGGGACAGGACCGGTAGGGACAGTGGCCCTTCCTATGTCCCCTGGCAGACCAGGTGGGGTTACAGGCAGGCTTTGCTCCAGGAAGTGGTCCCTGCTGCAGTAGGGTCTGGGGATGGGCAGGCAGTGCTTAGCCCTCTCTGCTGGAAGGGGTTAATGGAAAGATGGCCCAGGACAGAGACTGTAAACACAGCGGAGCTCCAGGAAGTGCCACCCCCTTCTCCCACTGCCTGCCAGGCTGCCTGGACCCCCCCTTGCCAGCCAGCCCTGCCAGGATGAGCAAAGGGATGGCATCCATCGAGGCGGTCCCCCGCATCCCGGCCCACGTGTCTGAGCATGGGAAAGTGAAATCACTGCCCAGGAATTGCTGGAGGCTGAGCGAATGGCCACCATGCCTTACGTGAGCCATCAGCGATGCAGCGGGTAATGCTACCTCATCTCGCTGGCATGGGTGATGCTATTGAGGCCTGCAGCATCCTCATGGACCACACAGCCACTCTGTCATCCTTGTGTCCACACGGATCACAAGGGCAGATGGGCATCCTTAGTATCTCCACACCACCGGGACAGGTGAATGTCCCCATGGACCACGAGGGCAGGTGGACACCCACAGCCTGCCCCTAGGCAGCAGGGATGGGGGAACATCCCCAATATCCCCATGGATCACAGGGCCAGCTGTAGATGAGTGATGGGGCAGGGGTATGCTTCAAGCATCCACACAGACCTGGAAGTAGCTGATCTCCCCCATCATCTACGTGGCTCAGGGCAACAGCTCACCCCCAGCATCCTCGTGAAACATGGAGGCAACAACTCCTGCGGAGGCCATACAAAGACCAAGGGAGGTGAGCAAACACCTCCCAGCATCTGTACAGGTTGCATGTGGACACTCCTGGCATCCCTGCTTGCCATGGGGGCATCCAGGCACCCCCAGCATTCTTGTGCCACTCACGGACAGAACAATGTCCTCGGCATCCCCATCACCTTGGGACATGGGGGTGGGGACCAAGAGCAAACAGACAGTCTGTGCACCCCATGGTCCTAAGCTCTGGAGTGGGCAAAGGCATGAGGGCAGCTGGGATGAACAGAGGGGGAAGAGGGGGTATGGGATGAACAGAGGGGGAAGACTTTATGGCACCCACCAGCTCCTGGGAACCCATCAGGCCAGGCTGAGCCTTGCTCCAGGCAGGGAGGGAGAGCCACCTCCTATTTAGACAATAGCACGCGCCCTGGATCCGTCAGCACTGGGGAATGGGCCACACAGTCCTTCCCTGTTAGGGTAAAGGCGTCTGGGAGGCTCATGGCTGTAAAAGGAGTGGGATGAAGGAAGACAGCCAGGGGTCAGGAGGGAGGGGGATGGACACCCTGGCTGCTTCATTCTCATCCCTCAACTCACCCTTGAGCTAAGGCCAGGCATAAGGGGGCACTGGGGTCCTGGTTGTCATAGTGTAGGGACAAGGGCCAGCACCCTGTCCCCACATCCTGCCTAGCTTCAAGCCCCAAGACGCCCACAGCCCAAGGAGGCTCTGCTGGGTTTAAATCCTGGGGGAGCAGCAGGGAGGGGGGCCAGGAAGGAGGGGCAGCTGCAGGATACAGCTGGCTTTGCTCACAGGGATGTCATGACCAGAGGGAATTGTTTAACATTCCAGTTCCAAACGCCTTCCCGGCATCAGTCTCATCCAAGGTTTGATGGAAGCTGGGACCAGGCCAGTGCAGGGGTTCAGGAGCCGCTTCCCAGGCTCTGCTGGTCTGGGTCAGCCCGGCCTGGGATGAAGCTGTGGGGAGACTGAATGGGGCTGGATAGGACAGGAGGCAGCCCTGCACTTCTGGCCTCTTCAGCCTCCTCACTTTCTGCAGCCTCTGGGTCTTTAATTGGCACAGAGTGTTTGGCATCTTGTCCCTGGGATGGGAGTCAGGCAGGGTCTCTGGGTCTTGCACTTCATCTCTCCTTCCTGTCACGCTGGGTCCTCCAAGCAGACGGGGATTTCCTAAGAGGCTTGTCCACCCTCTGAAAGACATGGGGCCCCTGCCTGCCCAGAGCCATACCGGAAAGCTGTCACGAAGCTAAGGAAAGGCCACTTCAAGCAGTCTGCCCTAGAGCACAGTCAGGAGGATGCTCCTGGTTAACCTCTCCGAGCTGCTTCCCCTCCAAAGAGCAGTGCCCAAGAGTGCATTTGCCCTTCCTGGAGCACCCCAACCCTGCACCCCCCTGCTCTGTGCGATGAGGATGGGAACAAGAGCTACCCAGGCCTGAGATGGGATTTGCAACAACCTACCTGAAGCACCAGGGCAGGGTGTCAGGCACTTCTGGACACAGCATCGCTGAGGAGCCCATCCTCCCCACACTAGCAGCTGGCACAGCAGTGGGGTGGGGTCGTGGGAGGGGGTGGCTGAACGCTGTTCCTGGTGATGTGCTGTCCCAGATGCCCTGAGAACCTCTCATGGGGCGCCCACCTGCCCTTCTGCACACCAGCTAAGGACCAGCTTGCCGGCACTTGCGGCATAGGTAGGGCACACACCAGGTGTAGGGCTCTGGGATGTGCCGGGCATACTCGGAATGAGGCCAGAAGGAGGAAGGATGCTGTCTGTTTTTCCATCTACTCTCCCCCCACATGCCCCCCTTTCTTCCATCCTCCCCCTGTGCTGGGATGAAACAACCCCATCTGGAAATACCTTCCCTTTTAAAGGCAGGCTCCTCCAGGCAGCTTGTACCCTCTGGGAAGACGCCACATCACTCTGCAACTGGGTAGCTGGGAGAGGCTCCAGGGATGGAGGGCTTGGAGGGGCAGAAGGGATGCAGGGCATTGAGCATCTGCCCACCTGCATGTCTGTGTGACTCAAACTTTAGCTGTCTCCCCAAGTGATATGGAGCAGGCAGGCAGCAGGGAGGAGTTCTCCCAGAGCCGAGGCAGTTGAGAACGCTTCCATGACCAAGCCCGAGCCTTTGCCAGATGCTGCCATGGGTGAGCCATGGCATTGCTTAGTATCTGTGTTACAGCCAGAACAGAAGGGGCCAGGCAGGACTGAGTGCTGTCCTGCTGCTGAGTCGCACTCCTGCTGCTGAGTCACCCTGTGCCCAGTGGCACAGCGGTCCCCTCCAGGAGGGCCTTCGGGGACAAAGGCACGGGGGCTGAGCCAGCTGACGTCAGCCAAAACAGCTTGGACAGAGCTGGGGGTCACCAGGTGTGCTGGGCAGTCTGGGGAGGAGGGGTTGCTGCCCAGACAAGGGGAACCCTCTCGAGGGGTTCCCCCAGCACAGCTACCCTCCCTCAGGATGTCCTTTTTAGCTGGCATGGGTTTCTGCAGGGCCCTGAGGGTCCATGACCTGGCCCACTGCTTGTCTAGGAAGCTGTAGTTGCGTTTTCAGATGGACTCAGAAATTCCCCGTTCTGGGAGTTTTTGGGGGGCTGGGCTGGGCTCTCTGATCCCCAATGTACTTCCTGTCCAAAGGGGAGACTGAGGAGACAGGGCAGAGCCTGCAGTGCCTTGGGATAACCTGGGGACCTTGTTCTGCTCTTAGGGTGATGGGGGACTAGGACTGCTCCAGGCAGGGTCGCCATCCAGCTGTGCTCTCCACACACCTGGAGCAAGAAGGGTTAACAGAGTGCCTCCCCCACTATAAATACCACTTATGTATGTCCCACACCCCACGAGTATGAGCTGGGAAGACTATTTTAGTTGAGTGCCTGCTGCTTTGGGAATGTGCCTGAGCGAGGACAGAGGCTGACGTCACTGTCACTGGGGCTCGGACCCAGCACCTGCTCGGGGTCACTCAGCAGCACTCCAAAAGCACCGAGACCCCGGCCAGTGCTCAGCCCCCCATGTCAGAAAGAAAGTTTGGGTGCTGTGTCAGTAAAAGCACACTCAGGGCAGGGGTCCCCTCACATCAACCCCTCTCCAGGGCCCTTCCTTGCTCACTTTCTAGATTGGGGGGGCTGGAGTCTGGCCCGCATGGAGACCTGAGCCTGATGCTCTCACCAGGGGGTGGGTCAGGGCATCATCAGGGACTGTTTGGGGTGCTCAAGACCAGTTTGTAGACCACGGGTACATGGCATGGAATTTGGTTCAAGGGGGTTAAGTGACTTTAAGTTAAGTCTGAGTTCCCTTCTTTCCCTCCATGGCGTCAGCCTAGGCTGTCTGTCTGTCTGTCCGGGCCCCCTGTGGGTGGCCCTGCACATTGACAGGGGGGTCACCACAAAGCCTGCCCCACTTCCTCCCCTCGCACCCCGAGGGAAGGGGCAGAGCAGTGGGGGCCGGTGTCAGGGCCTCACCAGGGAACTCTGGGGTGCCCAGGGGCCCTTGTTTCCCGGAGAGTGCGGGCAGGTGAGGGGCAGTGGGCGGGGGCTGCCGGCCATCCCCCCCGCAGCAGCATCCCCCAGCTGCCCGGCAGCAGGAGGGGCGGGTGATGTCAGCAGGATACAAATAGCGGCGCGCAGTCCCCTCCCGACGCCTCTCCGAGCTGTGCCGGCCGCCCGCCAGCCCTCTGCCTGCTCCCTGCTCCGGCCTCGCCTCCCCACGCCGCCACCATGAGCCAGTCCTACTCCTCCAGCCAGCGGGTCTCTTCCTACCGCCGCACCTTTGGCGGCTCTCCGGTCTTCCCTCGTGCCTCCTTCGGGGGCAAGGGCAGCAGCGGCAGCTCTGTCACCTCCCGCGTCTACCAGGTGTCCCGCACCTCGGCCGTCCCCAGCATGTCCACCTTCCGCACCACCCGTGTGACGCCCCTGCGCTCCTACCAAAGTGCCTACCAGGGTGCTGGCGAGCTGCTGGACTTCAGCCTGGCTGATGCCATGAACCAGGAGTTCCTCCAGACCCGCACCAACGAGAAGGTGGAGCTGCAGGAGCTCAATGACCGTTTCGCCAACTACATCGAAAAGGTACGCTTCTTGGAGCAGCAGAATGCCCTCATGGTGGCCGAAGTGAACCGCCTGCGGGGCAAGGAGCCCACCCGCGTGGCCGAGATGTACGAGGAGGAGCTGCGGGAGCTCCGGCGCCAGGTGGACCTGCTCACCAACCAGCGGGCTCGTGTGGAGGTTGAGCGTGACAACCTGCTCGATGACCTGCAGAAGCTCAAACAGAAGTGAGTGGGGGGAGCCTGGATAGTCCCTGTGGGCATTCATCCGTGCATCTCCATCCCTAAGGGTGGGTGAGGGCAGAGGTCACTCTGGCAGCCCCTCAGGTGCTTACTGCTATCCTCATGCCTCAAGTTAAGAGGCCGTCATGACCCCAGTACTCTGTCCCCCTTGATCACTTTCTGATTGCCCCAGCAGCACGCAGAGAGTAGAGTGGTTCCCATAGCAGGGGTGTCCCCTGTGCCCTCCCTTGCAGTGGGGCTGAGGCCTGGCTGTAACACCACAGGACACCCAGGGCTGGAAGATCAAAGTGTACCTCACCCCGGGGTTCCCATCTCTGCTCATACTGGGGAGGGCTGCTGGGCCCACGGGTGAGATGAGCTCTGTGGGATCGATGGACAGACAGATGGCAGTCAGGCAGGCAGATGCAAGGGGGTGGATGACCCGGGGAGGGTGCTCCATTAGCTCCGGACGTGAAGGAGGGAGGGGAGGAAGCAGCTGCACTTCTGAAATCCAGGGATGCTCCAGGCCTGCTGTGAGTGTCCATGGTGCCTTGTGGGCAGTGGGAGACCCCAGAGATGCTGTGGACCTGGCTGGTGCTGGGGAAGAGGGTGGGGATTATCCACAAGGGTGGCCAGGCTGAGGGATCCCCCAGGGACTGACCAGCATGGGGAACCTGGCAGTAGGGGCAGATACTCAAGGGAAGCTGTATGTTCTGGTGCTGGTCTGCACCTTCCCTCCTGGACCCTGTGCCCTGGGGACACCATTCCCTGGGGGTGACACAGCCTGCTGCCTCCTTCTGTAACCCCAGCCACCACCAGGGACAGCCAGCGCTGGGATCCTCCCTGATGCTGGGGAGCTGGCGGTGGTGGCATGAAGGAACTCTCAGTGACAGGGGAGGAGCAGGGCCCAGAACAAACGGGTGCTGGGTTTCTGCCATCCCATGTGCCAGCACCACCTGGGTGCTTCCATCTCCTCCCCACTGCCTTTCCACTGGCATGCAGCCTGTGGTAGTGTCCCCTCCCCTGGCACAAGTCTGGATCTCCAGCCCTGACCTGAGCCTCCCCCACAGCAGTCCCCACTTCACGCCCCATTCCACAGCATCGATGAGACCTGTCTATGCTCCTGTTCTCCCTGGGATAGCGCAGCTGGTGGCCATCTCTTGGACCCCCTATGCCAGATCCTGCACCCTGTCCCCCCAGCTGCTGGTCACTCTCCCCTATAAGGTCTGGGGCAGTGCGCATGGCACTGAGCTGACCTCATGTCTTTGTGATCTCTCCGGCGTTGACTATAATAGGGAATGGGAGGAAGAGCCCCTGGCCCCCCGCCAGTCCTCTGCTGCCTGCTGGGAACACAGGACAATCTGTTTTCTTCCTACCGGGCTTAAAAACAGCTTGGGGGGACAACACCACAGAGGGACGGAGCTTCCTCCGGACCCTCCTAGCCTCCCTTCTCTGCCTACAGGCTGCAAGAGGAGATCCAGCTGAAGGAGGAGGCCGAGAACAACCTCGCTGCATTCAGAGCTGTGAGTACCTGTCCCCTTAGTGTGGCGTGGGAACCCCACCTTCCTTCCCACCCCCATCTCCCCTCAGCAGCCTGGCCCCAGCACCAGGGCATGGTCAGCTTTGCACCATCCAGCCCTCGTGGTCTCCCTGCAACCCCCCACTATCCCTCATTCTGTGTCCCTCCCAGGATGTGGATGCAGCCACACTGGCACGCATCGACCTGGAAAGACGTATTGAGTCCCTGCAGGAGGAGATTGCCTTCCTCAAGAAGGTGCACGAAGAGGTAGGTCAGAAGTGCCCCCTTTTCCAATGGCACTCATGGGGCAGGGAAAATAGAGTGGGTTCCCTGAGATGTGACCTTATCCACGCAGGAAATCCGGGAGCTGCAGGCACAGCTGCAGGAGCAGCACATCCAGGTGGAGATGGACATCTCCAAGCCTGATCTGACAGCTGCGCTGCGGGACATCCGTGCTCAGTATGAGAGCATTGCTGCCAAGAACATCGCCGAGGCCGAGGAGTGGTACAAGTCCAAGGTGTGGGAGGCAGCGGGCTTGCCCCGGTGCAGCAGGTTCCATCTCGGTGGCCATGCCCACTGACCCCAGTCTCTCCCCAGGTGTCTGACCTGACGCAGGCAGCCAACAAGAACAATGATGCGCTAAGGCAGGCGAAACAGGAGATGCTGGAGTACCGGCACCAGATCCAGTCCTACACCTGCGAGATTGATGCCCTCAAGGGCACGGTGAGCTAAGGGCAGCATTGGGAAGATCCCCGGCTTCCCTGTGGGGACCTGCTGCTCTAAGGCTGCTCAGAGACCTCTGGGAAATCTCTGGGGTGGGGGGCTCTTCCCAGGTCTCTGAGTTGCTGCCATGGGGGGCCTTGTATCCCACATTTGGGCTGCACCTCCCCCAGCAGTGGCCTGGGCTCCTGCAAAGTGTTTTTGGCAGAGTCCTGGAATCAAAGTGCAGATTGTAAAATGTGACCCAGCCTGGGAGGCTCCAGGCAGGCGGGCACAGGGCTCAGGGTGTCTGGTTGCAGGCTGGCAAGGTGGTTGCAAACAAACAGGGCACAACAGTCCCATTCTGGCACAGTCATGGTCACAGGAGCCAGCCAGCAGCCACCAATGCCACCCCCAGGCAGCCATCCTGTGCTTCTGCAGCTCTCTGTGCCCTCTTGCTGGGATAGGATGGCTTTGCTGGAGGGCCTGGGCACCAGGGTGCTGGGGTTGCCCAGTACATGACCCTGTCAGACCCTGCTGCCCAGTGCTGGGCGGGTGGAGGGTGCGTCACCCATCATGGTCCCATTTCAGCTGGACCAAGCCCAGGGCTGACCACAGTTCTCCCCAGGACGCCCTGGCATCCCCACTTCCCACCCCAGGTGACACCTGGCTTCTCTGGGTTCCCCCCCATTGAGCACCCTGTCTCTCCAGAACGACTCGCTGATGCGCCAGATGCGGGAGATGGAGGAGCGCTTCGCAGGGGAGGCTGGTGGCTACCAGGACACCATTGCCCGCCTGGAGGAGGAGATCCGGCACCTGAAGGATGAGATGGCCCGGCACCTGCGTGAGTACCAGGACCTGCTCAATGTCAAGATGGCCCTGGATGTGGAGATCGCCACATACCGCAAGCTGCTGGAGGGCGAGGAGAACCGGTGAGTAGAAGGGGGTCAGGACAAGCTGGGGGGACTGCTAGGGCTGGCTGGCACTAAGCTTTCCCCTTTGCGTTCCCACAGGATCAGCATCCCCATGCACCAGACCTTCGCCTCTGCACTCAATTTCCGAGGTGAGCATCACTCCATGAGGAGGGGGACCTGGGACAAATCCTCCAAGTTCCCCACTTTTGGGGCAAACGTTCCTCCTGGGAGGTTGTAGCTGGGCTGGCAGGTTGGGGACACACAGGTGCCACACAGGTGTGGGGGCACTTGTTTCAGTGTTGCTGTGAGCGAAGGGGGGGCTGAAGCTGCTGAAGCTCCCCACTGACCCCAGCCCCACACCATTGCCATGTGTGCCTGTGGTCCCATGCCCTGTGTCCTCCCCCTGCAGAGACCAGCCCAGAGCAGCGGGGCTCCGAGGTGCACACCAAAAAGACCGTGATGATCAAAACCATTGAAACCCGCGATGGGGAGGTGAGCACAGGGTGGCACCGGAGGGTGGTTGGGAGGTAGGGGGCCAAGCATGGCGCCTGTTCCCGCACTCGGGGCTCTGGTACAGCACGGCGTCTCACGGTGCCTCTCTCCCACAGGTGGTGAGTGAGGCGACTCAGCAGCAGCATGAAGTGCTGTAGAGGAGGCTGCTCCAGCAGCCCACTGGCACCTTCCGTCCCTGCCTCCGTCCCGCCGCCATGCCCCCCTCCTGCCCCCCACCTCGCCTCTCGGCGCTCCCCCGGCACTGCCTCTAGAGTCTCCCATATGCAGCTGCCTCTGGGCCCCCCACACCCCCCGGGCTCTCTCCTCCGGCTTTAAAAGGCTCGCTCTGCTTTTGCAGCTTCGCAGCGGCAACGCCAGCATCAGGATCAGGCCAGGGCCGGGGGGAGGCAGGAGGGAGGGACGGGACAGGTGGGAGGGGCTGGGGGGAGCAGGTGGTGGCCTGGGCCAGCTCCATGGAGAGCCGGACGGTCCCAGCAGCGGGTTCTGGATCCCCCCACAGGCCCCTTCCCATGCTGGGCACAGGCTTGGGGTTCATCCCACACGAGTGGGGACCCATTCCCCTCCACCAGCACCGCCGGTCCCCCTGGAGCTGGCACTTCTCCAGGTGCACAGCGGCGATGCTAGGGATGGGGAGAAGCCAGGCGTGGTCTGGGCTGAGCTCTCTGTTCTCTGCCCAGCTCAGAGCAAGGGGGCCCCCAGCCTGCATGTCCCCCCCAGCCCAGGGGGGCTTGGGCCCTTTGCTCCCCCCGGCCCCAGAGGCAGCCCCGTGGGGCAGAGGAGGGCAGTGCCCGACCCCCCATGGCAGGGACCCCCAGCAGCAGGAGGCTGCACGGGGCCAGGCCCATGAGCCGAGAGGGTACCTGTAGGTGGACACAGGAGAGAGGAGGAGTGAGTGAATGGGAGAGAGGGGGGAGAGAATGAGAGGAGCCGGAGAGAGGCCCGGGGGGCCAGGGCAGGCATCCCCACCCCTCGCCCCAATGCACCCCCACCACACCACGTGTATGAGACTCTTCAGGCGGCTGAAATAAACAGCGGAGCATCACCCTGTCCTCTCCGTGCATCTCTGGGGCAGGGAGGGAATGGGGTGGTGGGGAGGCAACACCTAGGAGAGGCATCACAAGGGCCGGGTGGATGGAGGAGGCAGCAACTCCTTGGGCTGTCTCCTCCCTAGGATGCTGGGCCCCCCAAAAAGCGTGTCCCTCACACTGAAGGTTCTCGAACATTTTGCTGCCTGAGGTGGTGGGTTTCCCAGTTGTACTGGGTGGGAAAGTCCTGCAGGGACAGGGAACAGTGACAGCTAAGCCCTGAGCAGGTTTGAAGGGGCTCTGGGTGACAGTCCCGTATCTCACACACACACCTAGGGTCACATACTGTGTTCTGGTGGTTCTTAGCTCCACAGCCACCTGCTTTTTACCCCCACTTGGGACAGCCCTGCCCAAATCTACACCTACCTGGGACTTTTCCAAGCCCCTCCAAATGTCACTAACCTGCAAGCAAAGCCATCCTCACCCCTAAGCGACCTCCTGCCCTGCACCCTGTGAGCATCAGTAACCACCACCCTATGCTTGCACCCCAGACTCGATCTCTGGCCTCAACCTGCCAACACCATTGATGTCTTAGGTTTTAACTTTTATATTTTTCAAATCCTGTACTGCTAGTGAAACTCTGAAGTTTCCTGTAGCTTGTTAAGTGCTGTTCTCTTATGCTAAGATAGACATGACAAAGCCTCTCTAGCTTGCTCTCCAAGGACACCCAGACTGTCCTAGGCCCAAAAAGTGTAAACCGTCATCTTGGGGGGAGGGGGAGAGCAAGCTTGAGGAAATTACGTCCTTGGCTGGGTTTTGGTTGGTGAATTTATGCTGATATAAAATTGTGAAGAACTTGTGACCTGTCGTCCATTTTGGGATCCACTGAGGCAGGACTCTCTGGACCCCAGAGTGTACCTCTGAAGGCCTTTCAAATAAATACCTCATTTATTCCTTTATTCCTGTCTAGTCTCTGTTTCTAGGTAGTCATTTAAGGCATCACCATGCACCCTCTTCCTCCCAACATATGTGCCCCGCTCCCTGTGGTCAGGTTGTGGGCATCAACCAGCCCCAGTGATGAAGGAGCTGAAGCATCTTGGCTTCAGCTCCTTCACCCACATGGGTGGGTCCCATGTGGGAGAGCAATTCAGGGTTGCTCTGCCCCGGGAGATGTTGGAGGGTCCACAAAACTGCCAGGCAGCAGACCCCAGGGAGGGCCTGGCAGGGGGTGATGTTTTAGGGACAAGGCATGTGCTACTGCCAGCAGTGGGGAGTGGGCTGGGAGTGTCCCTGATGGAAAGGCCAGCGTGGCAAACCCCAGCTGGGAGGTGTTGGATCTCAAGGGATATCTCCAGCAGGTGGCCCTGTGACATCGAGGACCGTCCCCAGGTTGCCTTGGGTTGGGATGACACCTCCCTCCCTGTCGGCCCAGGCTGGCTGGGCCAGAGTTCGGCCCCTGGGGGCAGGCAGGGAGGGGACAAAGCATTCCTTCGCCTGCAGGGCAGGGAAGAGCTCCCGCTGCCTCCCTGGAGCTGGCTCAGCCACTCTGAAGCCCGGCTGTGGGTCTAGCAAGGCATCCTACTCCTTTGTGCTCCAGCCATACAAGCTGGGAAATCCTGGGATCTTCTCCTTGCTGGTGATGCTCCACTGATGCTGGCACCCTTAGGCTGGTGGCAACGGGCTGTGCCAAAGCCGTCGGGGCTGGCCCGCAGCAGGGAAGCACCGTGTCGTGTCGCTGGCGCCCTGCTCCCGCAGATTTACAGCCCCTGGCGAGGGCGGCTGGGGCCAGGTGCCGAGGCGTGTGCCGTGGCTCCGGGAGATGGGGAAGCCGTGCCTTGCCCAGGGATGGCCGGGCAGCATCTGGCGCAGACCGGGCCTGATTGCTCGCTGCTTGGAGCCCGGGGTGTGGGCGCTCACCCTGGATGCCCCAAAGCCGAACAGCTCCGTGCAGGGCTGGCCGGGAGCCACACTGCCCAGGGCAGCGAGGCAGGGACTCAGTGAGAGAAATCGAGTCTTGATGTGTTTGCAGCCTTCCGGACAGGGAGGATCATACCTGGTGATCAGGGATGCTGGGATGCCCACCTCTGCTGTGTGCTGGGAATGGAGCGAAGCGGGCCCTGAAGGGCTGGCTCCTGCCCGGGGTCTTGCGTTGCAGGAAGCATGACGGTGTCTTTTCCCTGCACATGCCGCCAGGGTCCCTCTCTGCCCCGATCCAATGACACTGCCGGAGAAGGGGAAGCGGGGGAGGAAGGCTGGGTCCCCCCCGAGCCTCTCAGCTAATATGGAAAGGTGCTGGCCCTTTTCTATCTTTGCAAGTGGAGCTGGGCTGTAGGGACGGGGCAGCAGGCGCAGAGAGGGGGAGCCCAGCCAAGGAATGTGACATATCAGAGGCAGCTGCCACTTTCAGGAGAGGGGGCAGAGGGAGCGCAGCTCGCCGGGGGCTGCGCGGGACGGGACGGGTGAGGGGGGGGACGCCACGGCCCAAGCACGGGGACAGTTCAGCGAGCGGGCAGCACCCCCGGGACTCGCACCCAGGCCGGCGAGGAGCAGGTGCCGAGGCGCTGGGCGGGCTTGGGGTTGCAGCAGAGCATGGGGTGTGAGTGCCACAGCGCACCGGGCGCTTGGTGAGTGGCGGCTGGGCGAGCAGGAACCCGAGTGCCGGCCTAAATATAGCCCCTTGCTTGCCCACAGGGCTGCGACCTTTGGGGCTGCAGCCTGTGGGGGGAGGCACCGAACCGGACGGCATTTGGACTGGGGGGTCGCCAGGGCCCTAGCGCCCCAGTCAGGCACCCAGCACCCCCAGACTGCAGGCAGGAGGAGAAGAAGAAGGGCACAACTTGCTGGTTTGGGGTGACAGGAGTCGCGGGTGGTGGTGGGGGAGCTGCAGACTATGCACCGAGCACAGGGACGCAGTGGCGTGAGTAGGGCTGGTGGGGAGCCTCGGGCAGCCCCGCCGAGCCCTGGCATCCCCCCGAAGCGCGCCAAGGTCACGGCAGAAGCGGGGCCGTCCGAGGAGGGCTCAGCTCGCCTGGCAGCACCGTGTTTTGTGAGGAAACTGAAGAATGCAGCGATCGGCACCGGCTGTGACATCCGGCTGCGAGTGGTGGTGGTGGGCAACCCCCGGCCCAGCCTCCGCTGGTACCGAAACGAGGAGCAGCTGGCCCAGGGCGGGGAGGAGTATGGCACCCTCTGGATCCGGGACAGCAAGAAGGAGGATGCCGGTGTATACACATGCGTCGCCGAGAATGAGCAGGGAGAGGCCATGACCAGTGCTGTGTTGGCCATCATTGACATGGAAGGTAAGGGTGACGTGGCCACCAGCACGGCCGTGCTGGCACAGACCTTGGCACGGGTTTGCCGAGGACGGCAGCAGTGCTTTGCCGGCTCTTGATGCGGTGTGTGCCCTGGGGCCAGACAGGGCTGCTGAGCTTTGCTGCAGAGCTTTGCTGTGCCCACCCTGCTGCAGGCTGGGGTGCCCGGTGCCGGCAGCACTGGGGTGGCTCTCCAGCCTGGAGCGAGCATGTGGCTGCAGTACCCGCTGCCAGGCCAGGCTGGGTGCCAGGGCTGGGCACAGAGGTGCTGGGACCATGTGATGACAACCCTGCTTGGGGCAGGAGGAGAGAGAGAGAGATGGGGATTTGGTACATGGCACTGGTGGTACCACCCACCACAGCCGCCAACACGGTCCTCAGTACCCCCCACCAGCTGCCTACGGGAAGATCCCGTGGGATCACCATGCCAGCTTTACCAGTTACTGGAGCTGAACTGGCTGAACTGGAACGCCGGTGGGGCTGGGAGGAGGAGGCTAACATGTGAGAGGCCGGGCTGACAAGTAGGTGGAGCCTGTGCCCTGCTGTGGGTGCGACCTGGCAGTTAATTAGCCAAGGCAAATTAACAAGCATTTGCTCATCCCTGTGGCAGCCCTTCTACTCATCACCCTCACCCCGGGGTGCAGCAGTCAGGCAGGGAGAGCATGGGGACTGCTGCCCTTGCATGGATGGGCCTCATACTGCAGGTTTGGGGCTCATCCCCCTCTGCCCCATCCTCATGGAATCATGCAATCATAGAACCATTTATATTGGAAAAGACCTCTAAGATCATCAATCCATCTGTTAACCCAGCACTGCCAAGTCTACTGTTAAAACATGTCCCTAAGTGCCACATCTACATGTCTTCTGATTACTTCCAATGATGGTCAATCTACCACTTCCCTGGGCATTCTGTTCCAGTACTTGACAACCCTTTTGGTGAACAAATTTTTCCTCATGGAGGATGAATGCCACCCCCTTAGGACATTGAAGGCCTGAGTGTTGGGGAGCGTGGAGGCGGATGGCACTGCTCTGAGATGTGAGCTGTGCTGTCTGCATGGGGACAGTGAGGACAGGGAGTGAGGGAAGAAAATCTGAGCCCTGAGGCTCCAAGGAAGGAGCTGCACCTGGGACTCTACAGCACAGGAGGCATACCAGAGATGCTGTAGCTTGAGCAGGGGACTGGATGACAGTGGCAGGTCAGAAGGAGCCTTCACAATGCTGAAGGGGAACACTGGAGGTGTTGCCCTCTGTGAGCCAGGAGTCTGGAGAAAGGTGTTTGGAGGATGGAGGAAAGGTTTACACGCAGGTCAGGAGCCTGGTGGGGTAGCAGGAGGAGCAGAGAAGTGTGCAGCAGGGGTCCTGCCCTGCAGTGGGTCTGTGTGGCGTCACTGTGTATCACACCTTTGGGGACTGTGGCACAGTGCAGTTGGATGTGGGGTGAGGTGTGTGCAGAACGGGAGACATGCACTACCCTGGGGGTGGAGCAGCCTGTTTTGGGTGGGTGGCAGGGGTGTCACCCTGTTTTCATACTCCAGTGTGCAGCTGCACCTCTCCATGGCTACACCAGCCCAGGTCCCACTGCCCCACTGCTGCTGCACAGCCTGATTTCCCCAGGTGCCCGTTCCCGTTGTGCTGACGCACTCTTCCCTGCTCCCAATTCCCAGCCGCCGGCCCTCACCACCGCCTTTCTGGGGCAGCTGAGGGAGGGACAGAGCAGCCAGGATTGCCTAACGTGCAGTGTGAATGTCACCCTGCCTTGGGCACTCCTCCCAGCAGGCTCTTGGCCGTGGATGCGCCATTGAGCAAACAGCCACCCAAAAAGGCATCCCTGGGCCAGACACCTCTGGGGCTGTGCAGGCTCTGGAGCTCTGGGTTGAGTGAGGAGCAGGGCAGCCCCTGGTGTGGCTTTGTCCCTGTGCCAGCACAGAACTGCCTTTGTGGTGTGGTGTGGCAGTGCCAAGGGAGCACCACGTCCCGCCAGGTGCTGGACAGGTCTCCAAGCATCATGGAAGTTCCACTCATAGCTCTGCCATTCTTGTAGTACTAGGAAGGGACACCCCATCCTTGCTCCCTGGGGCATGCTGTGAGCTAGCTCATCAGCCACCTATAGGGCAAGAGGGATGTGTGCAGAGTGCCCAGGCAGGATAAACTCTTTCTCTGGACTTGGGGTCCCATCCCCATGTCCGGAGGTATTGGAATGCCCTTGCTCCATTGGCAAGATCAGGTCTTTCCCTGGACTTGGAGTCCCCGGCCTCTGTGTCTGGAGATGTTGTGGTGTCCTTGCTCCGTTTGCCTCTGATGGGCAGTGGTCTCCGGTGGGCAGAGAGTCCCTTTTCTCCCTGGTGCACTGCCAGGCTGAAGATCTCTGTGGGGCCAGCACTGGCTCTCTCCAAGGTGGTTCAGGTCACTGCTGGTGGCCTGGGGGGGCTCCATGCTGCCCATCTCTGTGCTCAGCCTTGGAAGCTCCTCCTGCACCAGCTCAGCAGTCCCCCTTGCTCACACAAGCCCGATTTAGCTCCTCTAATCTCTTGCCCTGAATCTGTCGCTCCACCCCACTAATGATTTTCTCCTGCTCTTCTCTCAGGTTCCCTGAGTGCGTCAGTGCTCACTGTGGGAGTGGGAAGAGCATGCATGGGGCTGGCCAGGCAGCCAAGTGCAGGGGCTACCAGGGCCACACCATCCCCATTGTGCCACAATGTCCCTCCTGTGTCCCATTGCGCTGCCTCTCTCCTGCTGCAGGTTCTCCCTCATGCCCCAGCTCCATAGGTGCAGGTGGAGTGCATTAACCCTTCTCACACCAACACCAGGCATGTCCAGGGGCTTCCCAGGTTCACCTAGGGAGCCACCAGATCCTTCCAGCCAGCCCTGGTCCCTACCATAGCTCCATTGTTCCTAGGCTTGCTAAAGCCTTTATCACCTCTCAGCTGCATCTCCTGAATTTTTTCCCTGTAAACTGGATTAAATCACCTCTTAAGAACCCAAGCTAATCTCCTTTTGGAGTCCAGCCCTCCCTCACTGTGCCAGCATGGCCTGATCCTCCCCACCGAAGCTGCCTCTCGTTTCAAGGTTGGATGTGTCCATCTTGGGCTCCCAGTGCAGGATCTTGCTCTGTTTGCCTCCACCTGCACTCAGCAATCAAACTGTCTTGGAACCTTTCCTCTGCCCAGGAAAAGCCTGGACCTGCCTGGATTTGGGGGCAGGAAAGGGAGCAGAAACTTCCTGTGTGTGGCGGCCCTGCACGGAGCCTTCCTGTGTGAGGAGTTACAATGGGGCAACAATGGCATCATTTTTCAGCTGATAGTGCATGGTGATGGCAATAGAGGCAACTGGGGATGATTGTGCTGACAGTGTCCCTGGTGGCTCAGCATCCCTGGCCATTTATCTCAGTGCCTAATTTAATCCCATAATTTGCAGCACCATGCCCATGTTTAATGCCAGCTGCCCCAGAGTGGCTCCCACCTCTGTCCCCATCCACCTGGGCAGGGGGCTGGTGTGGTGGCCATGTGTGCCAGGTTCCCATCCCAGGGACTGTTGGAGCGAGACGTCTGCTCCCAGTGAGCAGGCTGGTGAGTGCAGCTGTCCAGTCAGTCACCTCCACCCCTGCCCTCTCGAGGGTTATTTTTGCTGAGGAATGTGCCATCCCCTCGGATTCTGGCAGGCTGCAGGGCTTGTGTTACAGGCAAGAGGCCGAAACCCAGGCCTGCAGCTGGGTAAATATAGCACCAATGTTCAGGACTGCATGAGGGGACGGCAGCCTCTTCCTCCTTCCAGGGCTGCCCAGCACTCCCAGTGCCCTTCCTGCCTCCTGACACCAGGCTGCTGGTTGTGCCCTGGCATGGTAGCCCTGGGAAGGGGCTGGTTGCTTCCACCCTGCTGCCTGCACTCTTGTCTGCTTTCCCCCCCAGCATGCAGCCCCTCAGTCCCAGCTAGGGGGTATGCCAGAGGTTGGCAGGGCAGGGATCTAATGCCTTCTGCCATCCCGTTCCATGTCCAGACAGCCAGAGCCAAGGTCACACTGCTGTTTCGCATCCCTGTGTTCTCTGCCTGCAGTGAGCAGTGTGCTCAGGCATCCTTCTTGTGGCAGCAAGGGGGGCGAGGCTGGAGAGGGCAATGGGGTGTCCCAGCCCTTGGGAGAGTGAGGACAGCACAACACTGCTCCTCCACAGGGTCAGAAAGATGCTGTGGCACTGTCCTGCCCAGTGACAAGGGACATCCTTCTGCTGCATTTATTTCCCCTGGGGACAGAGCTACGGTGGTCCCCACCTACCGGGGCTCTCAGCACATCCCCACCTCCCACCGACCATCCCCAGCAGCTCCAGGAGGTGCAAACGCATGAAAAATTCATGCCCAGACCTCCTCCTACTCGAGACGCCGCATGCACACACCGCCATCAATTATTCAAGCACTGAGACAAGGGGGCTGCTGGCTGGGGCCAGGGGCAGGGGGCTGGTGCCAGGCCAGAGCTGTGGTGCACAGTCAGGATCTGTGCAGAGCAGCCAGAAGGCCCAGCAAGGCGTGCAGGGCTGTGGTTCTTGGAACAGTGGAATTTATGTTGCATTTTGAACAGGTGTTTGCTGTCTGTTTGCTTGGGGCCAATGTGTGTGTCCAGCAGGCAAAGCTGGAGCTGGGTGGCAATGGGGCCATCTGCTCCAGGTCTGCCTCTTGTCCATGCCACAGCTGCACTGGCCACCATTCCCTGTCCTGGGTTCCTGACCTGCAGAGCAGCAGGGCACTGTCAGGGCTGCCCCTGGGCTGGTACAGGGAAGAGGGGCTGCCTTACTTGCAGGTGGCCATCACCTCCCTTAGGACACCTTCTGCAGTGACTTTGGCTTTGCTCTGGTGGGGGAATTTGCAGGTGCTGCTGCCACTGGAAAAGATTTTTGGTCCCTGCAGCAGGCGCAGCCTCTTGGAGGTGACCTAGCTATTCCCAGGGGTGCAGCATCTCTGGGACTGCCCAGAGTCACTCCTGAAGCTTTTGCTGAGGGGTGGCTACAGCGTCACAGTTGCAGGGAAGAGCTATGGCCAAGGGGCAGCAGATGAAGGATAGGTCAGAGGATATACAAGTGACTGTTTTGTCTGGACGAAGGTGATCCTCCCTGGGGCCAGCCCTGGGGCTGTCTTTGTGGGTGCTTAGGGGACAGCACCCTTGCCCTTGGCACCACTGTGTGACAAGTCCAAGCCTTGGTGCTTTTTCCCAGCATTCCTGATGAGCCTTTTAATCCCACTTGGGAGTGAAAAGAAGGCACAGGCTGTGTGTCTGCAGCAGGACCACATATGTGCACAGACAGGGTGAGAGGACCTGGAAGGGAAGCCCTGGGTGCAGGTACCCTCACAGATGAGCCCCACAGTTCACCTCTTTATCCAGATTTGGTTCAAGGGCACCCATCTCTGGCCCCATCCAAGGCTGGGGGGCCCAGCAGAGACCTCTGTCTCTGACAGGAGATTCCCTTAATGCCAGCTGTAGCATTTGTAGGACTTGTCTGACGTGCAGGGTCTCCACGGAAACCCCGCAGCATCACTCGAATTGTGGGACTGACAGAAATGTTGTATAAACAGCTCCTTTTGTACTGGGTAATTTGCAAGTTATTATGGAGCCATGAAAAGCCTCACGTTTGGAGTCATGAGCTGGGAGGGGAAGCGGAGAAAAGCTACCACGAGCTGCCAAGCATCATGGGGAGTGTGATGCTGGTAAGCAGCTCCTTTTGGAGCAGCTAGCTCCCCAGGGGACAGGTGAGCAGCACAGGGACAAGCGCTGGGTGGGGAGGCTTCCAGCAGCGTCCCCACAGATGCTCAGCAGTGGGAGGGGGCAGCTCAAACAAATGGTGAAGCTGGGGCCTTGGCAGCCTCTCCAAGGGCCTGGAAAGGGGGCTGATGAATGCTGCAGGGCTTGGTGAGTTGATGAGGCAAGGCATCAAGAGCTATGGGGCACCAAGAGCTGTGGGGGACATAGCAGGCAAGACAGGACCTGCCAAGGCTGTGGGGCTGGGACTGCCCCTCTGGCTTATTTGTAGCATCACCCAGAAAACTGGGACAGGCCAGCAAGGCTGGAGATAATCAGCAGGGGAAGGGGTGCCAGGGTTGTGCCAGCATCCCAGGAGCACTTATAGGTCTCAATGTCTCTGACCAGCCTCACTGGGGACTCCCACCCACAGCTTCTGCCCACATTCCAGGAGCTCCATCACAGCTCAGTCCTAGGCACAGAGTCCTGCTCTGAGCTGTGCTGTGAGTCCTCACCCCAGCATGAGGGGAGGTCTCATGTGTGTCATGCCACATGGACAGGGACAGCAACCTACCTTCCCAGGTCAAGCTTGTCTCCCCATCAGCCACAAAGCAGTGATGCTACCCCAGGGCTGAGCAGTCCAGCCCTACAAACCCATGTGGGTCCTGAGGCACCCGGGGGACAGGGTACAAGGTTTGCCTTGGCACCGGCACTGGGACTGGAGGCTGTGTGGTTTGCCAGAGGGATTGGTGTGAAGGACTGTGCCCATATTAGCTTTAGTCCATGTACAGCTGTGCTGTGACCCACACCCGTGTCTTGTTAAGGGGATCTTTCTGCATTACCAATGACTGGAGGATGTGGGGGAGTGAGCAGAGGCTGGCAGAGTGATGGTGAGCCTGTATCTTGGCTGGGCAGTGCCATGGCAGACTGCAAATGTGCTGCTGGGTGCAGGGTTGTGGCATCTGTGGCAGTGTGCCCTGTTTGGGAACACTTTGGGGACAGCACACAGAGTGCTGCTGTGGCGTGTTGTTGCTATCCCAGTTGGTCTGCATGTGGGGGCTGTGGTGGGGGGCTGTGTCCTAAGAGAGAAGCGCAACCCCTGTCCTGGGCAGGATGGACAGGTGACCGCGACAATGGTACAGCTGCACTGCCTGGCAGGGGGCTCGGACCCCTGGGTGCCATGTAGACAAAGCCAGAGGTGGAGAGACCATGTACCCGCCTCAGACACGCCCCCTCCCTCCCCTCTACGACGGCAGCCCTCGCCCCCCACCACCTGTGCCCTGCCTGTCCCCCACCGCTGTCACGGTGTGCCAGGGCTGGCGGGGAGGCGGAGGCGGAGGCAGGCGGGGGAAGGATGGAGGGAGGAGCACTCCAGTGATGCTTCATGCTCACAGCTCCAACCCTCCCGAGAGCCCAACCTGGCGAGCCCCTTCCTCTCCCTCCACCGTTCCCGGCTGCCGGTGGTGAAGGATGCTCGGAGCATCGCTTGCAGCCGCGACGTGCTGACAGCGGGGACCCCGCCGGGAGCGGGCTGCCGTCCTGCCGGGCCTGAGTCCGTGTCACCGGGCCAGCAGGGCTCTGCAGAAGCATGAAGAAGATCTGGGTGAAGAAGCGTTTCCAGGTAAGGGCGCCAGGCTGCCGTGCCGGCGGGTGCCGGGAGAAGGGGGCAGTGCCGAGAGCGCGTGGGGATGGGAATGGATGCTGATGGAGACGGGGATGGGAATGGGGATAGGGATGAATGATGGGGATGGGAAGAATGATGGGGATGGGAGTGTCCCTCCAGCCCTTCCGTTGCCCCCTGGGGCTCCCCAGGGCTTTGCACAGCACCGGCTTTAGCCCCGCTTGCAGAGCTGCCAGCTGCCTGCCTGGCCTCGCCAGCCCGGACAGGAGGGGCAGAGGGCAGGGGCTCGGCACCTCTTGTGCCACCACCCGGGCTGCGACCCCCGCCGGGGGCTTCCCCCGCGCCTCTCTCTTCCCCCTCTGCCCTCTGGAGTCGGGGCAGCAAATGGAGGCTGCTCCATGGCTCCCCCCAGCCCCACCGCCGGTGGTCACGGAGCTGGAGACGAGGCTTTGCATGCGTCATCCCCTCCGCGTCAGGAGCATGCCTGGCACAGGCAAGGCTCCTTCGCGGGCCCGCCGCACGCTCCGCTGCCGAGCAAGGAACAAGGACGTCACTTAGCCTCAGCGGGAGGTGGAGGATGGGGAACATACTTCCAGGAAGCCCCCCGCCCCCAATTCTCCGGGGCACACAAGCCCAATGCGGGCGCATAGCCTCCCCCCTGTCACTCTGCCTGGTGGCCCAGAAGGGGCTGTCAGGAGCAGCCCCTTCCCAGGGGTGTGAGATGCACGGCAGGACACAGGTCCCCAGGGAGACGCTTGCTGAGGGTCCCTCTGGGACAGGGTGCTATGCACGGCCTGGCTGCCCTATCTGCCTTTGGGGGCAGAGGCTAGCCCGTGTGGCAGGGCTGGGTCCTGCACCGCTGGCTGAACACGGGAGGGGTGTCAGAACAGGCACAGCGGCTGTCTCTCTGCATCAGGCCAATTACTCACTCCCTCCCCATCTCATTCCATCCCTGCTCCCTGTCTGCCTGTCTCACACAATAGGCACCAGTGCCATGTGGTGCTGGACTCCACGTGCCAGGTGGTGGCAAGCTCTACGGTCCCAGGAGATCCTTCACTCCTCTGGGATCCCTTGGTCTCATGGCCATGGTGAGGGATGCCCCGTGTCTGGGCCAGGGCAGGGCCCCAGCCTAGGCAGGTGGATCCATGCCTGGCACAGGGAAAGGAAACAACTCCAGGTCTCACCCAGCTGTCTTGTAGTGCAGGATTGAAGCTGGGTGTGGATCCCAGCCAGCTCTTTTCTCTACTCCAGGCTGGGTAGGCACAGAGCATGCTCCTGGGGCTCCTCCACCCCTTTTTCCAGGGTGCAAATGAAATCCCATGCAGAAGGATTACCTCCACTCTCTGTCTGTCCGCTTCACGCAGACCCTGACCCCACACCAAGCCCTGAGCTGCTCCTGCCCCCTTTCCATCTCCTGGCCCGGGGCTGACCCTGCATCACCCAGCACTTGCTCCCTTGTGGGCTGCAGGTGGGTGCTGTGCTCGAGGCACGTCCAGTCTGCGGGATACCCTGGTCCCTCAGGGTGCCCTGATCCCACAGAGACTTGTTGTGAGGTGAAGGGGGGGGTTGTCTTAGCCTCTCTGTGCTCTGGGCAATGGAGCCCAGGCCAGGCTCACGGGGTGCAGTCACCATGTTTGATGGGGAGCCTATGGCGCCTGTCCCTGGGGAAGCCACAAGAGTACCCGATAATGGCACTCAATTGCATTTTCATTTTTTAATGGGGGAATTTTCCGCCGATGGTGCAGTTAATCACTCATCTTTCCCTGGCCTGGAAGACGGGCTGCCAGCCAGAACCAGCACAGTCAGCCGAGAAGGGGAGGTGAAGCCTGGCTCAGCCTGAATACAAATGTGTCTCGTGCAGCCGCTGCCCTCTGGCCAGCACTGCATGCAGGCAGGGAGCTGGTGGGAGCCCCTGAGTGCTGCCCATGTGCAGTGGCAGCAGCTTTGGGGCTTGGGAAATGAGCCTGCTGCCGTTCAAGGGCAACTAACTTCTGGCCACGCTTGGCTATCCATCCTTGGTGGCTGGCTGTCCCTGAGGTCTGGCTGTCTGTGACCTGTGTGGGAGCTGGAGGGGTGGTGGGGCAGGAGGGGCTGGTGGAGCAAAGGGCTTCAAGACTGTTGGGTGTCCAGCTCTGGGCTCCGCACTGGGGACACAGGGCATGGGCCATCAGTGTCCTGGGGAGACCCTGTCACCCAGACTGACTGGGAAGGATGCTCAGTCCTGACAGCCCAACCCTGCCTGTCTGCACTCCACATTCCCACTCCTGCCTGCCTTGGAGATCACCCCGTTCCTCTGCTTTCCTGGAATATGGCATCAATGCACACTGGGTCTGGCAGACAGGCTGCCCTCAGTTAGTCCCTCCCCTGGCACGCAAGCGCCCAGCCCTGGGCTGCAGCACAGAGGGCAGCCAAGTTGGCAGGGAGGTCCTGGTTCTTCCACCCCATGCTTGGGTCCCACCTGCCTGCCCAGACAGCATGGGTGAGAGCAGCCCCTGTGCCTCCAGCCCCACACCAACAGGCCAGTCTCGTGCTGCCAGGCAGCCTCTCTCTCAACTGGCATGGCCTCTAGAGGGGATGGAGGATGCTGTCCCCATGTTGGGACTGTGGCCATGGTGGAGTCTGGGCCAGTGCCTGGAAGACGTTTTGCTGGCTGAATCCCCATGCTGGCTGAGTGGCTTTGAAGGGGCTGCAGAGCACTCGGACACCAGCCCGGGCAAAGACTTCGCTGCAGGCTATGCCAGCTGCACGCACCAGTTCTGGGGCACCCGGGGTGCCAGGGCTGTCACTCTTGGGCATGGGCTGTGACACAGGGCTGGGGTACATTGCTCCATCGCTGAGGGGACTCTGTGTGCGCGTGCGCACAGGTGTGTGTGAGTGTGTCTGCTGGGCATGCGCTGCACGTGCCCACCCACGCCCTTCCATCTCTGTGTGTGCGTGGGGGTGTGTGCCTGTGGGTTCGCCGTGGGTGTGCAGCGAGGGTGCTTGTGAGTGGTGGCAGGTGTGTCCTGCCCGGGGGAGGGCGTGAGTGGTATGACATGTGCAATGCCAGGGTGCATGTGAGCAGGGTGGGTGTGAGCGGTGCTGGGTGTGCCGGGATGGGTTGCGTGAGTGTGCGAGTGTGCCGTGCCAGGGTGCGTGCAAGTAGGGTGGGTGTGAGCGGTGCTGGGATGGGCTGTGTGTGTGTGCACGTGTGCCATGCCAGTGGCGTGCATGCATATCGCTGTGCCATGGGTAACGCTCTGTTCTCTTTTCCTTTGCAGAAGACGGGCCACTCGCGGCGCTTCGGGCGCTTCACGCATGGTGCGTTGAGTTACCAGGACTGGACTCCCCCCGCCACCCCAAGCGTGCCGGGATGGGGTCCACCACCACGCTACAAGGGGCAGCGAGCAGAGGCTGGGCAGGGCTGGACTGCATCTTGGCAGCCACAAAATAGGGTCCCAGTCAGCCAAGGGCTCACAGTGTCCCCCATGAAGCTGGTCTGCTCCAGGCCCCGCAGCTCTGCTTGCTCAGGGGCTGCCATACTGGTGTGGCCAGGATTGGGAATCTGATGCAGTAACAGTTCATGGAGCAGCTAATCGTGTGCTGGGCTGCAGAGGGGTGGCTTGGAGTTGGGGGAAGCAGTGCAGCCCCCTGCACACCTAAAGAATGCAATGGAGAGGAGCAGTGGTGGAGCTGTGGTGTGGTTCCTCACTGCAGGGGTTTGTTGCTGCAGCTTGTGAGGGCTTGGGCAGTGGCAAGGAGGAAAGTCAATCCTTCCCTGACAGCATGGCCCTAGCTTTCCTGGAATGGGACATTAGGGTGATACTGAAATGGCCATGCCTGGTGGGGGGCAGCTCTTTGTGATGCCCTGCCCTGAGAATTTTGGCTTTATAAACTGCAGCTGTGCTGTGGAGCACGGCTGTATTGTACAGCACTTGCACTGGTGGGGCAGGGGATGCACATGTACGTGCCAGGAGGAGGCTGTGTGCACACAGATGCATGTGTCCGTGTGCTCCAGCACCCCCAGGAGCACCTAGCTGGGGTACAGACCGGGAGGGTCCAGCCG
Source organism: Vireo altiloquus (assembly GCA_013396875.1). Lineage (NCBI taxonomy): Eukaryota > Metazoa > Chordata > Aves > Passeriformes > Vireonidae > Vireo > Vireo altiloquus. The sequence goes on along the minus strand of VZRF01008665.1, from coordinate 1,442,788 downwards.
CAGGCTGAGATGCGCTGCGGAGCACAGGGATGTGTGGATACTGCTGCTGTGAGCCAGCAGCTCCAGGGACAGGGGGTGGCCGTCCTGCTGGTCAGGATGTGGCTGTGGCACCGGGAGGGGATGGTGCTGTGCGCTGCACAGGTGGGACGGTGTGCACAAGGAGAGGGTCTGTGTGCAGCACTGGAGCAGTGTGCAGTGAATGTGGTGCAGAGTGGAGACATGGTGGAAATGCTGGGGACAAGGGCCCCCCCTGCTGCTCCCCGCGTCTCTGCAGGCCGGGCCGATAACCGGGTGTTGATGTCTCTCTCTCTCTTGCTGCCCCTATGGAAGCGAAGTTTTCCGCTCCTGCAGGAAACAAAGCTACGGTAGGAAGACCCCTTCCCGATGCCATCTCTGTCCCCGTAGTGGGCCCTGTGCCCCAGCCTGCCCCCCTGCCTCATCAGTTCCCCTGTCACCTTGCCCTGCTTTCTTGTCCCCGTGCTGCCTCTGCCAGCTGCGTTCCCACTGCTGGCACTGCCTCCCTTCCTCCCATCATCTAACACTGTTCCTGCCTGCTTTGCCTGCCCTCTTCTGCCTGCCCTTGCCATGCTGGACTTTCCCACTCCCAGTCCTGCCTTTCCTTGCTGGCAGCTTGTCCCTGCAGGTCACAGTCATGCCTCCTGCCCTGGAGCTGCCTGGGCACTGCTGTCCTGCTCCTGGAGCCAATGCAATAGGCAGTACCAATGTGATCTGCTGTCTCTCTGTGTCCTCACTCCCTATTCTCCCCTCCCACCCCAGACTCGGAGACAGGTGAGGATGAATCCAGCGACCCCCAGGTGACACAACGCAGTGATCTCCAGGATGAGACAGCCTTCAGCACACCCACGGGTAAGCAGGGACACCTGGCTGTCACTGAGCCCTGACACTGGCTGCTGGCCATGACTCCCCACAAGGCCTCTGCTGGCCAGGCTTTGGGGGTGTCCATGGAGAGGGAGCTGTGATCCACCCACACAAAGGGGAGAGGGCTTGAGGCTGCAGGGTGCTGCTCAGGACGTGCTGGGACACCCAATAGTGGCTCAGCCCTCTCTGAGCAGGGCGCTGAGCTTGTCCCCGCAGGCACCCAGTCTTGGCTCATCCCTCTTCTCTCAGGTGGGTCTGACACTCTCGTGGACGCCTCCATGAACACAACGCCGACCTCGGTGCTGGCCCTGTCACAGGCGGAGGAGCGCTCCAGCTGGTCAGGCAGCCAGCAGACCGTGGTGGAGAAGGAGACAGATGCCAGCCTCTCTGCACGGGGACCCTACCTCCGTCCTGCTGCCTGGCCGCAGCCGCAGGGAACCCCAAGGCAAGCAAACACGCCGGCCCCACGTGGCGCCGAGGTCCGGCACCTGGGCGTGGAGCCGCTGGTGCGGGCATCACGGGCTAATCTGGTGGGCACGAGCTGGGGGTCAGAGGATAGCCTTTCGGTGGCCAGCGACCCGTACGGCAGCGCCTTCAGCCTGTACCGAGGACGGGCGCTCTCACTCCACGTGTAAGTAGCCAGAGGAAGCACACGGAGGGGACATCGTGCTGGGGCCATCTCCTTCCAACCTCTGCAGCCATCTCCTTCCCTCCACCTGGGCTTTCTTTGCCTTCACCTCCCAGATGAGGAGTGGGGACTCTGAGCAGTAGGCAGCCTGTTCTCGGTGAGAAGGTGTGAGCAGCGCAGGCTGGGGGTGATGTAGGTTGGGGTCCCTTTCTGCTGTGGCCAGGTTGAGGCTGGGGATATCCCCTGTGCCACGGCTTGATCTGTAGTATCCCACCCACAGGTTGAGCCATGGGTATTCTCCCGTTCCACCCTGCCATGGTGCTCTGTGCAGCCCACAGCGTGGGGAACTGGAGGCGCACAGTAGCTTGGGACACACACTGGCAAGTGTCTGCCACTCATGGTCTCCACTGTACAGGGGTGGCAGCAGGGACATGCTGCCTCCCCAGGTCCTGCTGATGTGCTCAGAGCCCCCGTCCCTCCCTGCCACCTTTGGTTCCCATACCTGCAGGCCTGCTCCTTTGACCTCCATCTCGCTGTTTTTTTTGTTTAAGGCTGCTTGTTCCACCAGAACCTCATCTCCACCTTATGATTTCCGCTCTGCGTTTGCTGAGCCCCTCTGGGGGCAGTGGGATAGGAAGATGTGTCTACAGCATGTGCACGGGCAGGGCTTGCAGCCTTGGGGACTCCCTCTGGGGAGGCTACACTGCCTCAGCACACCAGGACACCCTAGCAAACTGGGGCAGCTCCCAGCCCCTGGTCCTGTCTGCATGGTGGCCCTGGGGAGGGGACTTGCTGGGTATCCCAGAATTGCCCTGCTGCTCTATATGGGCACCGCTGGGCAAGGGGTCCCAGCAGCCTCGGACTCTCACCTAACCCAGTCAGCTCCCAGTGGTCTTGGGGTGACCAGATGCCCTTGCTGGGACCCCTTGAGTCTCCCCAGTCCCAAGGCTGCCCTGACTTTTTGACCCCCTTTCCATGCCCCATTGGGCACTGTGGTGCAGGCTGGAAGCTGGGATGCAGCCAGGCGGGTACAAGGGTGGTCTCTAAGCCATGCTCCTCTGTCTCTGCCCTTGCAGCAGCATTCCCCAGGGAGGCTACCGGAGAGATGATCTCCACAGAGGCCCTGTCTCCCCAAAGCCTGGTGCAGAGCCCCCGAGATCCCCCGCTGCCCTGCCACTGACTGCCAAGCCACCCATCGTCCGCTCACCATCTCCTCGTGCTGGCACATGTCTGCAGCCGCCCACTGGCATCGCGTCCCAGCCTGCTGCCCGTGGCCCTGGCGTCCCCTCCTTCACACCCGTGACCCCTCGCAAGAAGTCCTCAGTGCCGGTAGACTACCAGGACGTCGTTCCTGAGGAGTACGAGGAAAAGATCAAGAAGCCCAAGTCCTCTGGGTACTCACAGGGCAGCACACAAGAGTCCCGACCACAGACACCCATGAGTGACACCTCTGGCCGCATCTCTGTCCGGGCATCCCCCAAGCTGGTGCGTGCTGGCTCCAGGATCTTTGAGAGGCTGCAGTACTTTGAGGAGCGGCAGAGGAGCCTGGAGCAGGACAGTCCCTTTCCCGCACACTCCAACCTGCCCCTGCGCAAGACGCGCTCCTTCGACCAGCCTGGCACTGGCTCGCGCCGTGCCAGCACTCCAGGTGGCTCGCGGGAGGACCTGCGGGAAGGCGGCCGTTGGGAGCCGGGCAGCACGGCAGCGTGCCGGCGTTTGGCCTTCCGGCAGAAAGCCGCATCCTTTGACGAGCGGGGCAAGTTCGCCAACCGTGTCTATGCCATCGAGCACAAATTCACAGAGGAGCTGACCCGCATCAAGCGGACAGTCTCCAAGCAGCAGCTGCGGCGCTCCCAGGAGCTGTGCAAAACCGGGTTGCCCCCGGCACCCTCACCCCCAGCAAGCAGCGAGCCCCCTGCACCCCGTGCCCCCCGCACCTCTTCCTCTCAGGGCGCTGGCGGACGCAGGGCACTGCCACCCAAGACCTGCCCGCCAGCAGAGAGCACACACGTCATCCAACACCTGGCACTTTCCAGCGTGGTGTTGGTGGGACCCGATGGGGAGCCAGAGCCAGGGGGGCAGCGTGGGAAGAGAGCCCCAGTGGGGGGGGGTGGGGCGGCTGTACAGCCCAGCTCAGTGGAGGATGCAGGTGCCAGGAAGGATCTGCAGCAAGAAGGCACTGGGGAAGTGAAGAAGAAGGAGCAGTGGCTGTTGGCACAAGCCTCCCCGCACGGAAGGGTGGCCCTCTTGCAGGCGGGTCCGGCCGAAGACAGCCAGTACCCAGATGGAGGCCCCGCCCGTGGCCCTGGGGCACTGAGCGAAGCTCTGGCTGCCCGACTGGCTGTGCCCCACGGACTGTACCGGCGGCCAGAGGCACCCACGGAAGTGCGGTTCCTGCCTTGGGCAAAGCCAGGGATGGAGCAGGAGGCTCGTCTGGAACGAAGCTGGGCAGGACAGCATGGTGTGGGCAGGGAGGTGGAGAGAAGGCAGATGAAAGTGTCGGAGAAGAAAGAGAGTGGCCGGATGGCTCAAGAAGGCAGGAGCACACGGAGCAAGGGGAAGGGACGCCGAGCCAGGCCCACATCTCCAGAGCTAGGTAGGGGCATGTTTTCTGCCCTCCTGCAGGCACAGAGCTGGCCTGGCCAGCCCCTGGGTGGGTTGGGGGACCTCCATCCTGCCCCTGGGAGGTGTGGGAAGCCCACGGATGGAGCGGAGGGACATGACTCTGGAGACTGGGGTAGTTGGCACCAAGCAGTACCATAAGACAGACCAGCCTGGCTGCCAGGTAGCTGGGCCTTGAGGTAACGACGCTTGCTATCTTCTCCGTATATCTTTCCTGGCACAGGAAAGATACAGCGTGCTGGCACACAGCCCTGATCTGGGGCACAGGGCACCCATTGCAACTTGTCCTGTCTGGGCCATGCTTGGTGGTCCAGGCAGGGCATGCAGACTAAGCTTCCCCAGGGGATTCTGTGGTGGCTTGGCTGGGGGAGAGGTGTCCGGCCCACCCCAGCATGCAGCAGTTAGACCAGATTATACCTGGGCTGGGAGCTTCTTCTAGGCTCTGTTCTAGCCAGAGAAGTGCCAGGCCCACATGCCTGAGGCTCCTGGCACAGCCCCAGAACTTTTGTCCATGTGCTGGGGCCATGAGAGGGGAGGGAGCTGGGAGGTGGTTGCTGAAGTATTGGAGTACAGCAGCCATCAACCCATGAGGAAGTGGGGGAATCCCTCCAGGGCAGGGGGTGCAGCTGGCTGTACAACCCTCCTTCTTCCACACCCCACTGTTACCTCATCTCTTATGCTCTATGGGGATGTACAACAAGCTGTATGCTTCCTGCCCCACAGTCCTGTCTTGTCACTGCTGCCTGCTCTGAGGCCATGGTGGACCGTGATGTGGCCTTTTCCTCCACTGCGTGGCCCAAGCACCTACTAATACCCCAGTGAGGGTGTGGCGCATGTGGTGGCAGGGATGAGCAGTGGGTTGGGAGATCCACTGCATGCAGCCCAGCATGGCACAGGACCCGCTCACTTCACCCTGCTGACAGCCATGGGGCCCATCTCTCCCTGTGCAGAGTCGTCAGATGACTCCTATGTCTCAGCGGGTGAAGACCCCCTAGAAGCCCCCATCTTTGAGATCCCCATCCAGGACATGGCAGTGGTCGTGGGGGCAGAGGTGCTGCTCAAGTGCATTGTCACAGCCAACCCCCAGCCAGAAGGTGAGCCACCCTGGGGCTGGGCGTCAGGGGCACGAGCATGGCAGAGGGACTCTGCATGTCCATGTCCCACCTGCACTGTGCGAGTGGGACACCCAACGCTGAGCTGGGTATCTCAGGGGAGGTGATGTGCCCACCCTTGAAGCACCCCTTCTGCCCTTCCTCCCCTCAGGCAGGAGTGAAGTGTTTGGGCGCTGCCTGCCAGGACAGGGTGCAGAGGACGGGGTGCCTGCTGTCCCCCAGTGCTGGGCTGGGCTGTTGGGAAAGGGCTACCGAGCCCTGCGCGGGCAGGGACGGGTGTTGCAACCTGATCTAGTGGGTGGCGGCCCTGGCCCTGGCGGAGGAGGTGTTGTTGGAACTAGACGATAATCAGGGTGCCTTCCAACCCAAACCATTCTAAAATTCTCTGATGCTCTGTGCTGCTGTTGGGGCAGTTCAGGTGGTTTCCCGGGGTCAGAAGCTTAGGGCTGATAGCCCCCGCGCACGCTGTATCCAGGAGGTGTGCGTGGGCAGCTGGGCATCCGGGGCCGGTGCCAGTCGCCAAAGCCAGGCAGAAGCCAAGCCGCTTTAATTCCCTCTTCCAGCCTCCACTGGAGGGCAGGAGGATGTCAGGAAGCAGATAGGGATCAACCACAGTCTCTCCGTCAGGGGGCCGTGGGATGCTGGGGCTGCTCCCCATAGCAAATGGGTCGTCAGGCCAGGCAGGGGAGCACCTGGCCTCCTCGGGACCCTGCGCGTAGCCCTGGGAAAGCTCGGACTCTCCTGCCCACGCGTGACCCCGGGCTCTGCCGGCAGTGTCCTGGAGGAAGGACGGGGTCCCGCTGCGGAGCAGCACGACGCGCCCCATCAAGGCGGAGGGCGAGCGCCACACGCTGCTCGTGCGGAGCGCCCGGGTGGCCGACGCAGGGCTGTACACTGTCACCGCGGCCAACGAGGTGGGGGCCACCTGCTGCAGTGCCATCCTCAGCGTGCGGCCCGGTGAGTGCCGCGGCCGGCGGATGGAGGGAGGCAGGGAGGGAAGGCGGGAGGCAAGGAGGGAGGCAGACAGGGAGGGAGAGAGGGCTGGCGCCGCGGCAGGCTGGCTGCCAGCTCTGCCGCTGCTGTCACTGGGAAGAAACCGGCTTCCTTACCCTACAAGGCTCTGTCTGAACCAAAGCAGCTGACGTGCTCCCGGCAGCCATGGAAGGATCCTGCCGTGGGGGGGGAGCGAGGTCAGGCTGTGAGCATCCCCTGGCGCTCAGCAAGCAGCCCGGTGTCCGGCCTCCCCCATACCTGCCCTGTGTCCCGCTAGACTCCAGCCTGCCCTACAACCCGCAGACTGTGTGGGTACCCCTGACCTCAGCCTGCAAACCTTGTGTGTACTCCTGCCTCCAGCATGTGAACCGTGGGGATATCCCAGCCTGCTCCTCAACCTGCAAATTGTGGGTGTATCCCTGCGCTCCACTCTGCTAGCCGCCGGGAGACCCCCGCCCCACAAACTTAGCTGTGGGGATACCCTGCCTACCCACCAAGCTGCGAGCCGGGGAGAGCCCCACCTGACCCCCACGCCGCTGGCCATGGGGATACCCAGATCGCTGCAGCCCCAAATCCACCCCCGCCCCCATCCCACGAGGGTGTCTCTGGCCAGCAGGCAGAGGCTCAGAACTGCCCCAAGGGCTGGAAGCACCCAAACCCTCCCCGCTTCGTGGTTAGGCGGGACTGCACACCCAGGGGCAGCTGCGGCCGGGCAGAGCGGTGGGGGGAGCCGGGAAGGGCCNCGCGGGGCTGTCGAGGCCCCGGTGAGTGCGGGGTGCTTCGGGGGGGTGCGGACAGGGGGAAGCCGGGTTCAGGCTCTCAGCTCTCCGGTGGAGGCTGCCCGCGAGCATGACGGTGGCGCAGGGACACAGCCCTCGCCAAGTACGGGGCAGGCCGCCCGCCTCCCCCGGCGCAGGGCAGGGAGCTTGAAAGCGCTCCGGCGGCCGGGCTGAGGGGGCCATGGTGGCGACTGGGCTCTGGCAGCTCCCTGTGCCGCTCGCCGCTCCCCATCCCGCCCCACGCCGGCCCCTGTATCCCGGACCCCGCGAGTCCCCCAGTCCGGCCCCCGATGGAGCGGACCGGCCGGCGGGCGGGCTGCGAGGGGAGCGCAGCTGCCAATGTCACCTTCAGCCGTGCCGGCCCGGGCAGGGACAGCCATCCCGGGAATCCGGGCGGCTTAAGGATGGGTGCGCGGGCTGCTGCGTAAGAGCCACTTGAGCCCTGCTGTCGCCTTGCGGAATATCGCGTCCCCTTATCATCCTGCGGCGTGCTGCTCATCCCCTCCCCCGGCGCGGCCACGCACCCCTTCGCTGCCGGCCATTGCCGAGCCGGGATGTGTCGCGGGGTGGGTGTCCACCCCTGTAGTGCAGGGTAGTGGGAAGGGGTGCTCTGACCCGCCTGCCCGGCTCCGGTTGCTGCCAGCTCCTTATCCAGCCTCTTCTGTGCTAGCACCCGCTGTGGAGCGACATGGGAACTTGTCTCCCACCATCGGCCAGGCCAGTCCCATCACATCGGATGAGGAGTACCTGAGCCCCTTGGAAGAATTCCCCGAGTCCGGCACCCCCCAGCACCGACCAGCCATGAAGCTGCAGCCAAGAGCCGAGCATGGGGCTGCCCACGGCTCCCCAGAGACCACCTTCAAAGCTGCACCCACCTTTGAGGTGAGAAAACAACTCCCCCAGGACCTGGTAGAGGGGGTGCAGTGCCCTGTGACTGCAGCGCTATGGTCCTCGATGGCAGGAGGTGCTGGGTCAGGTCTTCCTACTCCTTGGTCTGTTGTGGGGTGCTCCCAGCACCTGCACAGGCTCCACCGCACCAGCTTCCCCGGTACTCCTGTTGTGATAGGAGACACACAGTCCTGGGTGTGGTGGTGGGGGTACATGGGCCTGTGTGCAGATGGTGCTTGCTGCTCTCTGACCCCTGTTTCCCCAGGTATCTTTGTCGAACCAGTCGGTGCTGGAAGGGCAGGATGTTAGCATGAGCGTTCGCGTCCGTGGCGAGCCCAAGCCCATCATTTACTGGTGAGTCCTGCTTCTCTCTGGGGTCACAGCTGGGCAGAAAAGGAGGGGACAGGCACAGTGACCTCTCCATTTGGGGATGGTTAGCATGGACCTCTCATCCTGGGCAGGGAGTGTTGGAGAGGGGTGTTTTGGGGACAGCCAGGCTGGGTGTGCAGGGCCAGGTATGACTATGCTGCTCTGCCTCTGCCTGGAGCAGGCTGAGAAACAGGCAGCCAGTGAAGTATGGCCGCCGGCACCATGTGGAGGAGGCAGAGGGAGTGCAGGGGCTCTTCACATTGCACATCCTGGCAGCGGAGCACACTGACACCGGCTTCTACACCTGCAAGGCCGTCAACGAGTATGGCACCAAGCAGTGCGAGGCCAAGCTGGAGGTCAGAGGTAAAGCTCCCTAAGTATGTCACCCAAGAGCCTGCGGGGCCAGCTGGCTCTATTGCCCTGCATGAGCTGTGGGGAAGGGGCCACTGCAGACCCCCCCTTGGTGGTGAGACCTAAGAAGGGGACAAGCCAGCCCACCCTGCGGGGAACAGAAAAGTGGAGCTGCGTGTGTGGGGCTGTCTGCAGAGGCTGGTCCTGCAGCAGAAGGCAGGCTGCCTTGCTGTCTTATCCAGATGTGCAACCCTGGTTCCCACCTGTTGCCTACTGTTCCAGAGCTCCACTGATCTGACCCAGACCCCACTGCTCCGCACAGCCCAGATTTATCCCATGTTCCCCCACATACCCACTTATGGGGCCGAGTGCTGCCTCTGGCTGCCCAGGGAGGGCTTTTGGCCTTGGGGGATCTATAGGAAACATGTCCTCATGCCCTGCAGCTTGCTCCCTCCTTGCCCCAGGCTGCCTGCAAGCTGTGTGCCAGGCACAGGGCAACTTGCAGGGATCCCTCCCTGCCCATTTCCAGCAATGTCCCATATGCATGGGACTTGACTGTCCAGTCCCCTTTCCTTGCTACCGCTCCCCAGCCCTGCTGTGGTCCTCCTAGGACCCCAAAGTATGTGTGCAATTTTGAGGTGGGGGTGGGGGGAATTGGGACTGATAGCCCCAATTGACTGGTGTCCCCAAGGCCAGGAAAGGAGCCTGTGGGGATGAGTGATGCTGCCTTCCTCCTCTTGCCCTTTGCTGTGTGTGCCCTGCTCCCCCCAGCCCTCCCTGCTGATGGCTGCCTGAGCCTCCCTGGGCTGTGCCGATCCCACCCCGGCCTTGGCTGCACTGCTTGTACTCTACCGGGATTATGCTCCCAGCCTTACAGCAAACCGCGGCGGCACGGGGGTGGGAGCGGAAGCCGTTCCAGTGTCCCATGACTGGCAGGAGCTGGGCTGCAGGGGTGATGGCCCAACCCCAGCCCCTCTTAGGGGGCTCAGCTGATGGCTCCGTGCCTTGTTGCCCACTTGCACCCCTCGTGCCGGCGCTGGCATGTGTGTCCGTGCCGGTCCCGTCGCTGCTGCACTAACCCTTCTGCTTGCTGACTGCGGTTTTTGTCTGTACGCAGGGGGAGTACGATAAGGGGGTGCATCTCTCAGAGCCGCAGCTGCGGGGCTCTTAGTTGGACACCTCTTAGGCAGTGGACCTCACCTTGTGTTATTACCTCCTTCTCCATCCGCCGCCTCGTCCTGGATGCACTGCGGGGACACGCGGGCCCTCGACTGCGGGCAGGGGCTCGCCAGATGGCCGGGGCAGGCGTAACTGAGGCGGGGCGGGGGAAGCAGCAGGGGAGCAGCAGGCGCCCCCTCAGCCGGGCCAGGGTGCCCATATGATGCTGTCTTGTCTCTTGCTCCATCCGTTTGTCCCTGTCTGCGTGTTCTGCTGCCTCTCTCTTGCTGCCCAGGGAAAGGGAGCAGGGAGCTGAGCCCATGGTTGCCGCCGTGCCGGCCAGGGCTGTAGGGAAGGGGCTGCAGTGCCGTGGCAGCTCTGTGACAGTCACCTTGGAGCATGGGAGACAGGAGACCCCAGGGACCCCACAGGGGAACACCCTGCCTGAGCTGCAGGGGGGAGGGAGAGCACTGGGCCCTTTGGCTTCACGGTGGCCACTCAGGTGCCAGCTTGGCCTCCAAGAGACATCCCTTGTAGCCCCAGGGCTTGGTTCCGTCAGGAGCGTCCCCTGGCTGTGCGTCTCTTCTCCCCAGGGAGGGGGCTTGACGGGGGGGCGGGCTGCGAGGCCGTGACCCTTTTTTTTTTGTAGCTCTAATAAAATCTGTTTGGTAAAGCGCTGTGTGGTGTGTTCCTGGCACGGACACCTCCCTTCACCCCCAGCCCCCTCCCTAGCTCAGCTCTGCTTTCCACATCTCGCCTCCCCTCCCACCCTTCCCTGCTGCACTCCCTGCCCGCTGCACCAGGCCCCCTCCCTGCATGAACCACTGCCCTGCACGTACTCCCACTTCATCCCCGCTACCTCTCATGGTTGCTTTTCAGTTGCTGAGATGCATCTCTCTCTTTCTTTCTCTCTTTCCCCCGTCCCTGGGCAGCTCGCCCCGAGTGCCAGTCCCTGGCCATCGTGGTTCCCCTGCAGGACTTGGTGGTCGGGGCGGGGGAGCTGGCGGTCTTTGAGTGCATGGTGGCCGGCCCGCCAGACATGGACGTGGACTGGCTGTCCCGGGGCCGGCTGCTCCAACCTGCCCTGCTCAAATGCAAGATGCATTTTGATGGGCGCAAGTGCAAGCTGCTTCTCACCTCTGTGCATGAAGACGACAGCGGAATCTACACCTGCAAGCTCAGCACTGCCAAAGGTAAGCAGTGGGCACGGAGGTCCCCCAGGGGGGTTCTCACTCAGGGCTTGGCCACAGGGAGTGGATAGACCCCCCTGCCCTGGGCTCAGGGCTCTTGTCCCCAGGGATGTGACTGTGAGTGCTGGAGATGGAGGACAGGGGAATAGGGAGTGGTTGTTGCCCCAGGCACTGGGAGGATTGCTCAGGGAAACCTGGTGTGCATCAGTTCTTGGGCTCCAGTACCCTGAGCCCTGCAGCCCTGTCCCACCCCACTTCACTCAGCTCCTCTGCCAGAATGCATGCCTCTCCCTGAAACATGGGAAGACGTATTTGCACCATGGCTGCACCAGGTGGATGCAGGCTTGGGGTCCAGCTCTCCCCATCCCCTGGCTCCAGAGCTTCTGGGCACGCAGCTCCAGTACTGACATGTCTCTACTGGTTTGGGAGGTGGTGGGGAAATGGGCATGGAGTCAGGGCTTCTCAACCTCTCCCACCAAACCACCAACGGTGGCAGCTCATCAAGAGTAGCATGGTCCTCTGTCCCATGGCTCTGACTCACCTGTGCCTGTGTATGCTGCCCACAGCTCTGTCCCACATAGAGTCCACTCTCCAGCCCACCTAGGCAGCAGGGTTGGGGAAGCAGCATTCCCTGCACCCAGTGGCTGGTGCCTGTGCACCCCTCCATGAAGGATGCTGTATGCCTGTGGGGCTTTGAGGGTAGCAGCAGTTTGGGGCTCAGGGAGGTGAGAGTGTGCCTAGGAATGGTGTTGCTCATCCTTGCCCAGGGTGGGTGACAACAATGTCATTGTAAACTGGTCCCTGGTGGAAATCCCCCCACCTGGAGCATCCAGCCAGCACCTATCCCCATGCTGCTCCTTGGATGCTGCATGTGGTAGCATAACCTGCTTAAGCATCACTGCTCCATTCCCAAGGGGATAGGCCAGCTGTGATCCCCCGCCCTATGGGGAGGACAGGGTATCCTTCCACCCCACCTTGCTGCTGGCACCTGTACTGATGCGGAGAGAGGAAAGAGGTGCCTGCTGCCATCAGAGCCCCAGCCCTGGGCATGGGGACCTTGCGCACATTTGTACCCTCCTGCCCTGCACAGGGACAGAGCCTGAAACCTCACACACCTGAGCTCAGCCCCCACCATGTATGGGGTGTGCTCACCCACAGCTACACTGGTTGCTGGGTTGCAGCCGGAGGGGTCACAGGCTGCCTCCTGCCCTGCACAGGCATGAGCTGTGGGGGCTCACCAGTGCCTGCTCTCCTCACAGATGAGCTGACCTGCAGTGCCCGGCTGACGGTGCAGCCCTCTGTGCAGCCACTCTTCACCCGCAAGTTGGAGGATGTGGACGTGGTGGAAGGGCGGACAGCGCGTTTTGTCTGCATGATCAGTGGGACTCCCCCTCCGACGGTTACCTGGACTCACTTTGGTAACCCCCAAGCCCAGAGAGCTTGCCCCAAGGGCCCTGCGGGGAGACCCCTCTTCATTTCTTTGGGGGCTGCACCCAAAGGCTGCACCTGGCTGGGACTAGAGGGGATGCTGCTACTGATGCTGGTGTGTGTCTCTGCACAGGCCTGCCAGTGCAGGAGGGGGAGAACGTGCGGATTCAGCAGGATGGAGGGCTGCACTCATTGGTCATCGTGCACGTGGGCAGTGAAGACGAGGGGCAGTACAAGGCAACTGCCAGGAACACCCATGGCCATGTGGAGTGCTCTGCCGAGCTTTATGTGGAGGAGCCGCGGCCATCTGCAGCCTCCCAGATGTAAGAGTTGGATGGTCACTGGAATCTGCTTCCCCCTGCTTGCTCCCCTCTGGGACTTGATATACAACAGGCTTATGCAAAGCCTAGGGCTGGGGCTGAGCTGGGGGCACCGCACCATGCTCCCATCATGAGCATGTGCGGGCTCTTGCAGCTCTAAGCTGGAGAAGATGCCATCCATCCCAGAGGAGCCAGAGCAGGTGGAGACAGAGGCAGAGTGCTTCACCATGCCCGATTTCCTGAAGCCACTGCACAATCTGGACGTGGTGGAGTCGAAGGAGGCTGTGCTGGAGTGCCAGGTTGCCGGGATGCCCTACCCCTCCATCACCTGGTACCACAATGGCTCCCGAATTGACAGCACTGATGACCGCAAGATGATGCAATGTAGGACTCCTCGCTGCCCTCTCCACCCCTAGGGATTACTCTACGCGGGGTGGGAGAAGGGGCAACACCCTTGGAGGAGGCATCACCCCCCAGACCTTTACACCCCATGAGGCAGGAAGGGGAGCTCTGTGCTGCTTAGCTGGTGGGGTCTTACCTGTGTCCCCCTGTTCTCCACCAGATAAAGACATCCATCGTCTGGTATTCATGGCTGTCAGCCACGCACATGCTGGCGTCTACAAAAGCGTCATTGCCAACAAAGTGGGGAAGGCGACGTGCTATGCCCACCTCTATGTCACTGGTAAGTGGCAGCAGACACCACTTGGGATGTGCGGCCACTCACAGCCACCCTGCCAGGCTGTGCCCCAGGATTGTCGTGAGGTCCTAGGAGAATAGGATCACAGGACAGTTCAGGTTGGAGGGGCCTTCAGGAGATCTCTAATTCAACCCAAAAAGGGGGGCCAGCAGTGCAGTTCTCATCGTGTGGGGTCAGAACCTGCCGTCTGGGACCATCCCTGGACCACAAGGTCCTGCATGAAGCTTGATGGCACTGCCCGTCCCCCAGGGGCTGGCAGGCTGAGCCACCACTGGGAAACCAGAAAGAATTACTGGCCTCATCCATCCCCTCAGCCAGTATCTCCCACAGCATGAAGCAGATGCCCTGATGAGCTGGGGGCAGTGGCTATGTTTGTATTCTTGCTCACCTCCCTATGCAGATGTAGTGCCAACCCCCCCAGACGGGCCCCCCACTGTGGCCTCAGTGACCGGCAGAGCCATCACGCTGACCTGGAACAAGCCCAAGTGGCTGGACACTGCCATAGGTGAGGGGGCAGGGTATGGGCAGGAAGATGGCAGGGAGTGGGCAATGCCATGACAGGGTGCATGGGGTAGCCCCATGCCAGAGGCTCTGCACTGACCCTCTCTCCTTGCAGACCCCAACTCAGTGACCTATGTAGTGCAAATGCAAGTGCTGGGGACGATGCAGTGGGTGGTGCTGGTGACTGGTGTGCGGGACACCACCTACACAGTGCACAGGCTGACCAAGGGTGCCCAGTACCTCTTCCGTGTCATCACTGCCACTCCCAAGACCAACAGCAAGCCCTCGCCACCTGTGGGGCCTGTGCAGCTCCTGGACCGGGGTGAGAACAGCAGTGGGGAGGGAGTGGGCGGCTGGGATCGAGGTCTCTGTCCCTTACCCAGGTGGTAAGCTGCCCAGGGCTGGGTGGCTTGGAATGGGGAGGGGTTGGTGACAATGCATTTGTCAGGTCCCTACCTGGAGGAGGCACCAGTCATCCTGGACAAGCCAGATGTGGTGTATGTGGTAGAAGGCCAGCCAGCCTCTATCACCATCACCATCAATCATGTGGAGGCTACTGTCACCTGGAAGAGGTAGGACATGGCACTGTGCCTGTTGCCTGCCCCGTGCCTAGCATCACCTCACAGGATGCATAAAAGACTTCCACATCACCTCTCCATGCAGCTCACTGTGCGTGTGGGAGGGCTCCTTCCCTGGGACTGGTCTGTGGGTGCACACAAGGGTGGGGTGATGTCCAGGGCTCTGAAGACCTGGGGGGGCAGGTTGTAGGGTGCTCTCTGTGGGGTATTAAGGGGCAAGAGCCATTGAGGAGGCAGAGCTAGCAATGGGGTGTGAGCACTTTGCAGGGGCTGTGGGGTGGGAACTGGGGCTGACTGTGGGTAAGGAGGTGGTCTTGGGGCTGTCGGGCGGGATCTATCAACAGGGCAGTGGGTCTGCCAGTGGAGCTGTGATGTGACAGCCAGTGTGCCTGCAGGGGTGGGCAGGTGCTGCAGGAACTGGAGGGCACATGTGAGATGATGATGACAGACGACGACCAGCACTGCCTGAAGCTGCTGTGTGTGGGCCGAGGGGCTGCAGGGCTGCTGGCCTGTGAGGTGAGCAACCGCCATGGCACTGCCCACTGCACCCTCCGCCTCCGCCTTGCAGGTAGGTGCCCCTGCACTGGGGGCCATGTCCCTCGGCTGGGGGGTGGCATCACCCTATGGTGCTCCTTGCCCATATGCTGGGGGGGGAGCATTTCCCTGGGGGGTGGCATTGCTCCATGGTGCCCCATGCCCATGTGCCATGGGGCACTGCCCCATAGCATGACACTGCTCCTCCGTGCTTCACACTCATATGTTGTGGGGATGCTCCTCTACAGGGTGGTGATCATGGGGATGAAAAACCATGAACCATGCACTGGCACTGCTGCCCACTGTCCCATACCCATGTCTGACCTGGGCAGAGGTGTCCCATGTGTGTCATGACTGTGCACATGGGGAGGCAGTGCCTCATGGTATCCCTCAGCAATATGCCATGAGTGGCACTGGTGCAAGGTGTCCCATCCCTGAGTATAATTGGGAGGCACTGCTTTCAGTGCCCTATAGCTGAGAACCATAGGGGACACCTCCACAATGCCACACAGTACTACACATCCATATGCAACATGCGATGCACTACCACGGTGCTCCATCCTGTGTGCTGTGAGTGGTACTGCTCCACAGTGCTCCATTCCAATGGAGAACTGTCAAATGCTGCTACAGACACATGCTGTTGGTGGTCCACCCTGTAGAGGTGCCCCACTTCCATGTGCATTGGAGTGGCTCTGCCCCATGTCACTCCATGCCCCTGCCCCTATTTGCAGTGCCTTGCAGCTGTACACCCCGTGCCAGTGGCAGGGAGGTGACACTGCCCCATAGTGCCCCACGCCCCATCTCTTGGCAGAGGCACCGCGTTTTGAGTCCATCATGGAGGACATTGATGCCCAGGAAGGGGAGACACCGCGATTCGCTGTGGTGGTGGAGGGGAAACCGCTGCCAGACATCATGTGGTACAAGGTGGGCTGGGACCCCCCCAACCCCTTCCTCAACCATATTCCCACCAGACCCACACACTTCACTGCCTCACATGGGTTGCTGTACTGGTGATCAAGGATGTGTCACATGCCAAATCCATAGGGAAAGGGTGGTGGGAGTTGGTCAGGGATGAGACAGGATGCCCCCAACATCCTTGCCACCCCCAGGATGGGGAGCTGCTGGAGGAGAGCAGCCACCTGAGCTTCGTATATGAGGACAACGAGTGCTCGCTGGTGGTGCTGGGTGCTGCCAAGCCTGACAATGGCGTCTACACCTGCACGGCCAAGAACCTGGCTGGGGAGGTCTCCTGCAAAGCAGAGCTGGTTGTGAGGGCAGGTATGGCTGACTGGCTCCCCAGCCCCTGAGGGTAGAGCCTGGGTGTCTGGCTTGCCCCCTGCCAGCCCCTTTCCTTCTCCCAGCCCAGCCCACTGCTGATGCCGCCATGGAGGAGGATGCACTGAACAAGGCACGACGCCTGACTGACTACTATGATGTGCACGAGGAGATCGGGAGGTAGGTGGCCACTGGCATGATGGGGCATTCTGGGCACTGCAGGAAGTGGGGCGCTGGAGCCAGGCTGCACCCTGGGGCTCCAACATGGGGACCTGAGGTCCATTGTATGTCAGATCCTGGTGTGTTGGGGCTCCTCTCAGCTGTCAATGGATGCTCCTGTGTCAGCTTAGGGTGGGGATCTGGGGTGGTCAGAGAAAAGCCAGGCTTGGGGTCTCTCAGTGGATGGTCACAGAGAGCTGCTGAGGCTGCAGGCAGCTCCCTGCAGAGTGGGTTCCTGTGCCAGCTGCTCGAGGGGGGTGGTCTCCTGCTCACCCACCTTCTTATCCTCCCTTACCCACACTGCTGACTTGCAGGGGGGCTTTCTCCTATCTGCGGAGGGTGACAGAGAAGAGCACCCGTCTGGACTTTGCTGCCAAGTTCATCCCTGGGAGGACCAAGGCCAAGCAGTCAGCACGGCGGGAGCTGCACATTCTCTCTCAGCTGGACCACGAGCGCATCGTTTTCTTCCATGATGCCTTTGAGAAGAAGAATGCCGTCATCATGGTCATGGAGCTGTATCCTCTGGGCACTGCTCCATGAGTGCACAGCACAGGGGAGGAAGGGAGGCTTTTGGGGGGAATGGGTGGGCAGAGTGGGTGCAGAGGAGCTGGATGTGGGGCACAATGGAGCATGGAATTTCTATGCTCCTTGACTGGGGCTCAGCTGCTCTGAAGAAGAGCTGCTGGACAGGATGGTGAGGAAGCCCTCAGTGTGTGAGTCGGAGGTGAGTGAATGCTGTGGGAGCAAAGTGATGTGGAAGGTAGTGATCCTGGGGACAGTGGGGTCTGTCCCAGCCTAGAGATGTGCAGTACACATTGTATCAGGCTGCTAAGGAGGCCACAGCCCACATCCTCCTCTGCACAGGGCCAGTGTGTGGCTGATCCAGGCTCAGGTGCCCACTCTCCTCACTCCATTTCTTGCAGGTCCGGTCCTACATGCGGCAGGTCCTGGAAGGGATCTGCTATCTGCACCAGCACAGTGTCCTGCACCTGGACATCAAAGTGAGTGAAGGTCTTTACAGACTCCTCCTGCCCGGTGCCTCCAGTGAAGGGCTCCTGGTGCACTAGGTGGGGAGTGGTCCTGCTGACAGGTTCCTTGGGGAAGGCCCCTGCCTCCTGCCAACTCCCCTCTGCTCTGCACTGTCCTGTAGCCAGAAAACCTCCTGATGGCAGATTTGAGCAGTGAGCAGATCCGGATCTGTGACTTTGGCAACGCACAGGAGCTGATGTCTGAGGAGCCACAGTACTGCAAGTATGGCACCCCTGAGTTTGTCGGCCCTGAGATTGTAAACCAGACCCCTGTCTCCAGCGTCACCGACATCTGGTAAGGGTGGCCCTTGGGTGGTTGATGAGGTCCCTGCTTTGCCAGGAGAGACTGGGCACCCTGGAGGGCTTGCTATGTGCAGTAACTGTGCTCTCCTCTCTGCAGGCCTGTGGGGGTTATCGCATACCTATGGTAAGTGCCCTGGTGTGTCTTCGCAGGAGGGACACTCTTTCCATCCCTTCACCTAAGGCTGAGGCTGTGACCATGCACATGACTCCTTACAGACTTACCCTCCTTCCCAGCTGCTCCTACCTCTGCCCTCCCCATGGTGCCAGGGCTGAGGTCTGAGGTCCTGTCCTCAGTCTCCTGTACTTGCCATGCTGTTTCCCATGTCCCCATGACCTCAAAAATGGGGTCTGGGGTCCTGTCCCCAGTTCTCTCTACTTGCCATGCTGTTTCCCATGGCCTCATGGCCCAGTGACAGTGTCTCCTCCTTGGCAGCCTGACAGGGATCTCCCCCTTCGTGGGGGAGAATGACAAGACAACGCTGATGAACATCCGCAACTACAATGTGGCCTTTGAGGAGAGGATGTTCCAGGGACTCACCCGAGAAGCCAAGGGCTTTGTCATCAAAGTGCTGGTCAATGACAAGCTGTGAGTGCTGCAGGGTCCCCTTCCCCATCCCCTGCCCCTTCAGCATGAGCTTTGTGCTCAAGGGAGGGCAGGGACGCCTGTGCCTTGGGGTGCCCAAGGGCAGGCTGGCTGCATGGCTCTGCTGGGGTGCACCATGGGGAGCCGGACTCTCCTGCCCTTCTTCCCCTGGCCAAAGCCCCTGAGCTTGGGTGGTTCTCACCCAATGGTGTCGGTTCACAGGAGACCCAATGCAGAACAGACCCTGGAGCATCCCTGGTTCAAGGTGAGCCCAGGAATGGACCCAACGCCAAGGGGCCACAGGGTTCCCTGAGCCTGCTGCAGGCTCCAAGGGACACCATTGTCCCCTCACCCCACAGACACTGGCCAAAGGGAAGGTCATCAGCACTGATCACCTCAAGCTCTTCATCTCCCGTCGGAAATGGCAGGTGAAGGCAGAGGCTGGGGAGGGAGGGGGCAGGTGGGATTGTGTCCTGGGCAGGATGAGGGATGCGTAATGGCAGGATGATGCCATGCCACGCACCTGGGCCTGATCCAGCCCTCTCTGCTGGCTGCAGCGCTCGCAGATCAGCTACAAGTGCAACATGGTGCTGCGGCCGATCCCAGAGCTGCTGGAGGACACCTCCAACCACCTTTCCATCGCTGTGCCTCGGCACCTCAAGGAATCACCAGCACTGTCATCCTCCTCGGACTCGGATGACCTGGATGAGTTGCCCTTCATCCCCATGCCTCACCAGGTGGAGTTCTCTGGCTCCCGTATGTCACTCAATGAGATCCCCACAGATGATGAGACCATTGGGACATCTGAGGGGCTGCAGCCGGAAGGGGATGTCTCCGCCATGGAGTGGCAGAGCCAGGGCACAGGGAAGCCTGGGGTGGCCCTGGGGAAGCGTCCAAGGGGTGCTGGGCCACGGCGACCATATGCAGAGGTGGAGACGCCTGGCTCCTCTGATGAGGAAGCCCCTGAAGCCCAGAAGCGGCCGGAGTATCCTCGCAAAGCCATGAGGAAGGGTTCCAGCCTGGAGTCCCCAGGGAGTGTCCGTCGGGGAGAGCTGAAGAGGGGTGGCTCTGCTGACAGCGCCCTGCTGCTCCAACAGCTCCCGGGGACTGAGGAGGGGGCTGAGGCCATCCAGGACCCCCGCCGGGCCCTGGCCAAGGCAGCCTCCATGGAGCTGCCGAGGCGGAAGGTGGTCTGGGGGGAGGAGGATCATGCCCAGCGCCTGGAGCTGATGCGCCAGCGGCTGCTGCGAGGCAGCTCTGGGGACAGCAAGGTCAGTGGCCTGCGGGGTCCCCTCCTGGAGACCCTGGGGGTCAGCCCTGACAAGAAAGTTTCACGGTCAGCCCGGCTGGAGGCACCAGCAGTGCCACGGTTGGTGCGGGCAGCCTCCAGCGAAGCCACCTCACCGCGCCTCGTCCCCACTGAGTGCCGGCTGCAGAAGAGCAGCTCCTTCAGCCATGGGGATGCTGAGCCTGTTGTCCGGCATCGACGCTCTGGTGCACCCCTGGAGATCCCAGTGGCCTGCCTGGAAGCCCAACGGCTCAAGGAGTCCCCCTCTCTCTCTGCCCTCTCTGATGCTCGGCCCTCAGTGCCACCAGACACCCCAAGCACACCAACATCGCCTCCAGCAGAGATCACTGCTCCCCAGGCCCCACCTGCAAAGGCTGGCTCAGGGAGGAGGCATATCCCTGAGGAACATGGCCCACCTGGGGCCAGCAAGGCTGCCACCACCACAGGGAAGAAGCCTATGGACAGGAGACAGGAAGAGAAGGCACCCACCAAGGCTGCTGGAGCCAGTGGGGAGGGGGCTGCCAGGACAGGAGCTCCCACCCCACCACAGCCGACAACCCCTGTCCCCCAAAGCCACATAAAGTCTTCCTATGCCAAGATGATGCAAGCCATGGGAGCCATGTCAGGCGAGGAGCCAGCCACCGAGGCGCCCCCACCAACCACCAATGAGCCCCCACCAAATGTCAAGGGGATCCCACCAGCCAGTCCTGCGAAGCCCCCTACGCCAGTGCCAGCACCAGCATCAAGGAGGGAGGTGAAGCCCACCGGCTCCTCCAGCTCCCTGGTCATCCAGGACATCGATTCGGAGGAGGTCTTTGAGGCCAAGTTCAAGCGGGGCCGCGAATCATCCCTCACCCGGGGGCTGAAGCTCCTCACCCGCTCCCGCTCTGAGGACCGGCACTTGGCTGGCCCCCCAGCCTCTGACGAGGGCATCTACCGTCCTACACCAGCCGGCGTGCCCCTGGAGCTGCGCAAGGACCGGCCCACCGGGCTGGCAGCCAAGTCCAAGTCAGTGCAGGACCTGCATGAGGTGGAGAAGGATGGAGGCTTCTTCCGGAGGATGTCCATACTCCTCAAGCGGACCCCGCCGGCTGAGAGGAAGAAGAGCATGGGGGAGGACGGAGGCAGTGAGACCCCATCTGGTGGGCGCCGCTTCTCCTGGAGCATGGCTCTGGCCAGTTCCAGGGAGCGGAGGGACTCAGAAAGCCTCAAGTCAGAGCCGGGGGGTGGTGGGGAGAGCGAGTCACCGGCGGTGGCCGTGCGGAGGAAGATCAGTGCCACAATGGAGCGGGTCTCGGCGCGACTACGCAGCGTGTCGGACGAGCGGCCGGAGGGCGATGGACCCCGGCAACTCCGTCGCACCAGCTCCGAGAGTGAGAGCTTGCGACCGGGGCCCGCCCCCGCCCCCGCCCCCTCCTCTGAGTCCCTGCGCTCCGAGGTCAGCACAGGCTCCTCTGCCTCCGCGAAAGGTGAGCGATGAGGGGGGATCCTGCGGGGGACTCCTGCTGGCAACCCATGGCCCAGTCGCTGTGGACACGGCAGGCGTGGCCGCCATGACCTGACCCCGCTCAGCTGCCCTGGGTGTCCACAGGTGGGAGTGACAGCCAGAAGAGGTCCCGCTGGGAGCGCTGGGGGCTCTCCCGGGGAAAGAAGGAGAAGATGGCCTCACAGCCCAGCATCCCCTCCAGCCTTCTGCAGGAGGAGGCACTCGCCGCCGGCCGGCCACACACACCCAGTGAATCGGGTAAGTGCAGCCCCAGGATGGTCGGCGCATATCCCCACCCCAGCCTAACCCCCCACTCTGCTTTCCAGATTTCCCCCCTATTTTCCACATCAAACTGAAGGACCAGGTGCTGCTGGAGGGCGAGGCGCTGACCCTCTGCTGCCTTCCTGCTGGCAGCCCAACTCCACGGATCCTCTGGATGAAAGGTGGGGGGCTGCCTGCACTGCCTCAGTGGGTGGGCTCTGGCAGGGCACTGTATCATCCCTCTCCTCTGCTCCCCCTACAGACAAGAGGTCCCTGCAGCCAGACAGTGGGCTGAACGTCGTCTCCTGCAAGGATGGACGCCAGATGCTCACCATCGCCAAGGTCTCCAGGAAGGATGCAGGGTTGTACGAGTGTGCAGCCGCCAACATCCTGGGCACAGCCATCAGCTCCTGCACTCTGGCTGTGGCACGTAAGGAGGCTGGGGGGACCTCAGGAGACAGAAAGATCACAAGTCGGTGTAGGTCACTGGAGTACTGCTCTCCACATGTGCAAGAGACTGGAGCTTTTGAAAGAGGACAGACTGGTTTTGCATGAGCATTTCCAGCATCTCTGAGCCCATGTGTTGTTATGCCCTCTCACTGCAGCAGCTCTGCCCTGCCCCTGGCTGGACACCCAGCCCACCCTGTCTGTACCCTTGCAGGGCTCCCTGGGCGGCCAGGCACCCCAGAGATTCCCCAGAAGTACAAGAACACGGTGCTGGTGCTGTGGAAGCCTGCTGAGAGCAAAGCCCCCTGCACCTACACACTGGAGCGCAGACTGGATGGTATGTGATGCTGCCTCACATCCCCTAGGAGCCACAGGCACAAATATGGGCTCACTGAGGGACACCTAGCTAGGACAAAAGTGCCCAATGCCCTGGCTGTCCCCTGTGGCTTGGCAGAGTCAAGGACAGGGGACAGGGGGCTGCCCCTGGCCTGGTCTGCCCTCACCTTACCTTGGTTTTGCTCTGGCAGGGGAGCATGAGTGGAAGATTGTCAGCACTGGCATCGCTGACTGCTACTTCAACGTGACTGACCTGCCTCCCAGGAGCACTGCCAGGTTTCGTGTGGCCTGTGTCAACAAGGCTGGCCAGGGGCCCTACAGCAACGTCTCAGTAAAGGTGCATCTTGAGGCAGCAGGTGAGCAAGCCCTGTCCTGTGGGCATGAGGCAGCCATGGGGCCACCTGTGGCCTCTGGGGTGCTTTGGGGATCCTTGAGTCACAGGGCATCTTCCCCCTCAGGGCTTAGGGAAATGAGGTGCCACTTACACTCCACTCATAGCTTACCCCCACTTGGCTCACACCTCCCTTCGCTCTCTGCAGATGCCCGAGCTGCCTCAGCCAAGGATGTTGCTGTCCCCATTCCTGAGAAGGTGGCTTCCAGCCGGTCAACCCAGACAGCTGAGGAGCAGTTGGAGCCGGTGGCTGCAGGGGCCCCTCCCACGACACCACCACGAAAGCACAAGGGAGTGGTGCAGAAGGCAGCCGGAGCAGAACAGGAGGGTGCCCCCTCAGGGGTCCTTCCACCCCCTGCACCCCATGAAGAGGGCGTGCCACCAGATCCTGAGCTTCCACCCAACATCACTGTCTATGTGCCCCCTGAGCTGATGTTCACCCCACCTCGGACTGTTGCCTCTCCTCACACAGACACCCCCACTCAGGGCTCCCCTGTGCCCCCCACAGACACTTCCCCCCCGCCCCAGGCTCTGTCTCCATCCAAGTCCCCCACCATTTCCCCAGTGTCAACCACGCCCAGCTCAGCCCCAACACAGTCTCCCACCCCCAACACCACACCTGCACGGAAGATGCCTCCCTTTATGGTCACCTCCTTCATCTCCATGCCCCCCACATCACCCCCTGCGCTGGAGTCCACCACCTCTCCCCCATCCTCCAAAGAGCCCCCAGCTGCCAGTGGGGTCCCAGGGGCAAAAGACAGCACAGCACTGCGTCAGGGTGTCCCCCAGAAGCCATATACCTTCTTGGATGAGAAAGCAAGGTGAGTAGCAGTGGGACAAGATGCTCTGCCAGGGGTGTTCTTGCAGCACCCCACACCAGGGATGCTGAATCCTGCCCTATGCTGCAGAGGCCGTTTTGGGGTGATCCGGCTGTGCAAGGAGAATGCCACAGGGAAGCACTTCATGGCTAAGATTGTACCCTACGAGGCAGAACGGAAGCAGAGTGTGTTGCAGGAGTACGAGATCCTCAAGGCGCTGCACCATGAGCGCATCATGGCCCTGCATGAGGCGTACATCACCCCCCGCTACCTGGTGCTCATCTGCGAGAACTGCGGTGGCAAGGAGATCCTCTACAGTATTGTGGACAGGTACAGGCAGGCACAGGGCCACCGGGGACAGTTGCTGGTATGGGGCTGTTTGCTGATGCCACTTGCCCCCAGGTTTCGCTACTCGGAGGATGACGTGGTGAGCTATGTACTGCAGCTCCTGCAGGGCCTTGAGTACCTGCATGGCCGCCGCATTGTGCACCTCGACATCAAGCCAGACAACATCATTGTCTCAGGCACAAATGCCCTCAAGATCATCGATTTTGGCAGTGCCCAGATCTACAACCCCCTTGTGCTGCGGCAGTTGGGACGGCGTGCCGGCACCCTGGAGTACATGTGTGAGTGGGGCACCAGGGGAGTAGTGGCATGGGGAAGGGGACAGAACTGGGGCATGCTTATTCCCAAAGGTGCGCATGTATGCCTATGCTTTGGGGGGCTTGGGAACGGAGAGGACCTGTGTCCTTGAGGAAGGTGGGAGGCCTTTGGGGTGCTAGGGGTGTCTGCTGAGAATTTCTATAGCATCGCTGGGAGAGTTTGGGTGTTGTGGGACAGCTGGGGTGTCCTTGGACATGCTGGGCTCTGTCAGGGTGCTGCAGTGTCAGGGAGGGGGGCTGGAGGGTGCAGTAGTGGAGTGCTGTGGCTGCTCTGGGTGCTTTGCTGCTATGGGTGTTGGGGATACTGTAGGTGCTGGGGATACTGCAGATGCTGTGGCTGGTGTCTCTGTGTATATGACAGACCTGCTCCCCTGCCCACAGCGCCAGAGGTGGTGAAGGGGGACCCGGTGGGCTCCGCAGCAGATGTCTGGGGCGTTGGCGTCCTCACCTACATCATGTAAGAGAAGGGGTCAGGGAATGAGAACCTTGAAGTATAGTCAGCCCCACTAAGGGCTCAGTGCCATGGAGGACACCAAATTGGTGGTGGGCTGAGGGATGCTGTAGCCCAGCAGACCCTTCCCAGCTGGACATGAGGATGAAGACACCCGGGGCAGTTGTGGCTGTTCAGACCAGGGATGGGGGGGAAGGGGGACAGCAGTGCCCTCGTACTGCAGTTCCCTCAGCACATCCACCCCCTCCACAACCACAGGCTCAGCGGGCGGTCACCATTCTTCGAACTGGACCCCATCGAGACGGAGAACCGCATCCTAGCAGGGCGCTTTGATGCCTTCAAGCTGTACCCCAATGTCTCGCAGACTGCTGCCCTCTTCATCCGCAAGGTCCTCACTGTCCACCCCTGGTGAGTGCCCAACCCAGCCAGGGAGGACATGTGGCCTCAAACTGTGCCTATGACTGAGTCAGCTCCCTGCCACATGGGACCCCTCCATATAACATCACTGGTAACTGGAGTCCATCCCTGCTTCTGGAGAGGTCTGGCATCTCCTGAGGCCAGGGCCCTGGAGTCCACCACTGCTCTTGGAGAGGGCTGGGACCCCTGTGGTATTGCAGGGCACGGGTGGTGGCTGGGTTTGGGGGGTGGAGCAGCAGTGGGCACCCCCAGGGCAGTCCCTGATGCAGAGCTGGCTCTGCCACAGGAGCCGCCCCACAGTGAAGGACTGCTTCGCCAATGCCTGGCTCCAGGACGCCTACCTGATGAAGCTGCGCCGCCAGACCCTGACTTTCACCACCAACCGCCTCAAAGAATTCCTGGTGGACCACCAGCGGCGCCGCAGCGAGGCTGTCACTAAGCACAAGGTCTTACTCCGCTCCTACCAGGGTGGCCAGCCACCAGGGCCACAGTAACTGGTGACTTGGCCATGGCCACGAGGGGCCAGAGAGCCAGAGGAACATTCCATGGGCCATGGTACGAGGCGGCTGAGGAGGAGCCGGGATGCGCCAGGATGAGTCCATGGACTTCATGTGCTGCTGTCAGGGATGATGGTGGCCAGCAGCATATTTTGGCAGTGCCGATGGAAAGGAGGTTCTGCCACAGCCAGACCAGCAGTGGGGTCTGGCAGCGGGAGGGTGGTGGGAAGCCTTGCAGCAAGGAACAGAGAATACGGCGAAAGGTCAGGGGGAGAATGGGATATAGACAGGGGGACAAGGGAAGCCCCAGGTGGGAGGGGGAGAGCTGGCAGTTTCCCTGGCCACGCAGGTTCCACCAGCCGTGTGCCTTACACTGCCACCTGCAGCTGCCCCTGGCCATGGTGTGGCAGTCCCTGAGCTCCCCCTGGTTTGCACACCAGCACCAGAAGACTGAGGTTGCTCCAGTGGTTCCTGCAGAGAGGGGCCTGCTCACAATCCCCTGCTAGCCGGCACAGCCCCAGTCCTTACAGCTGGGAGCGGGGGCTGCCAGCCCCCATCTTCCGCTCCTCCCAGCCCTGGTCCTGGCAAGTGGGTTTGTGGCTCCAGGACCGATGCCGGTGCCTTTCCCGGGGCTGTTGGCTGCGCCCTATGCCAGGGTGGGGGACTGGCAAGCATCCTGTTTTCACAGGGGGGCACCCAGGTGCCATGCACACCTCCTGTGTCTGCTCAGGCCCATGCTGCTCATGCTCTGCCCACCCAGCTCCAGACCTTGCCCTGTACCCCACCACCAGCCTGCCCACCTGTCCCCAGACCTCCCACACCTCCCACCTGACCCCGAGGTGCCTTGCCCTGCCCTGTGCCCCCTCCTCAGCCCTCCCTGGCTGGTGGCACAATGTGGGATGCCCTGAGCAGGGGAACAAGAACAGCGGTTGGGCACTCACCTTCCTCATGCTGCTGTAGTGATAGGGCTTTATTTATTGACTTTGGGGAGAAGGCGTCTGCTCATTCCTGTCCCCATCCCTGTCCCCTCCTCTCTGCCGGGCTCCGGAGTTGCCAATGTCCCCATGGTTTGGAGCAAGCAACCTGCCAGAGCAGCAATAAAGACCCTGAGCAGCCCCATAAGTTTCAGTTCCTTGCTGGGAGGGGATTGTGCAAGTGTGAAGTACAGTCCCTGGTATCTCGGGAGGGTCCTTGCCCCAAAACCTAGGGACCCGAGTTCAGAAAGGCTTTCACGGGAGGCTGAGCTTCCATGTTGGAAACCTGGTGAAAACGGCAGAGAAGCTGTGGAGCACTGGGGCGAGCGCAGTGGGGCTGATTCACATGGCCCTCACGTCATGGAGTGAAAATATGGAGTGCCAGAGGGTCCGATGGTGGCTGGGACAACGAGACAGCAGGGAAGGGCTCCTGCTGCGGGCATGGCAGGTGCCGGTGAGGGACCTGATGCCTGGCTATAAATATCCGCTACCCATATGAGGCCGGGCCGTGCCGGCAGGGACTGCTCCGGTTACAGCCCGCTGCCCCCCCCCAGCTGCCCTGGCTGCACCCACCAGCCCCTGAGTGCTGTGGCTGCCGCCGTGGGCACGGGCACACGGGCACAGCCCGGTGCCTGCGGGCAGTCACACGCTTCCCGACACACACATACAAACTTGTGCTTACAAACTTGTGCCCGTCGCACGCCCGTGTGTCCAAGGGCGGGTCAGAGCCCATGGTGTCCCCACAGTGCGCACCGAAGCGCTGGGGTACGCACATAGCCACAGCACCACCCCTGCACGCTCGCGCTGTCCAGCGCAGACCCACGCGGCCACAGCCGGCCCCCGCACACCCGTACGGACCGCCGCACACGGCTATGGGCACAGTCGCTCCCCGCACTGACCACCTCACGCCCGCACTGACCACCTCACGCCCGCACCTCCACCCGCTCGGCCACGACCGCCCCCTCACGCTCCAGAGGCCTCACGGCGCCCGCGGCGCCCCCTGGTGGTGGCGGCGGCAGCAGGCCCGGCGCGGCGCTGACGTGTCACAGCCACGTGCGCGGAAGTGGAGGCGGGGCCGGGCCGGGCCGCGGGGTTGGGCTGCGGAGCCGGGGCTCGGTGCGGAGCCGCCGGAGCGGAGCTGAGCCGCGATGCCGCTCAAGGCCGTCATCCTCATCGGGGGCCCGCAGAAGGGTAAGTGCGCCGGGCCCGCAGGGTGTCCCGCCGGCGCAGTGCCCCACCGACCCCGCTCTGCTCCACAGGGACCAGGTTCCGGCCGCTGTCCTTCGAGGTTCCTAAGCCGCTCTTCCCCGTGGCCGGGGTGCCCATGGTCCAGCATCACATCGAGGCCTGCGCCAAGGTACGGGAGGCCAGGGGGCTGGGTCCGTGGAGCCAAGGGCGAAGTGCCATCCTTTTCCTTTCTGCTCCCTTCCTCCGTGTCCCCCCCAGGTGCCCGGCATGAAGGAGATCCTGCTGATGGGTTTCTACCAGCCCAACGAGGCCCTCAGCCGCTTTCTCGTATCGGCGCAGCAGGAGTTCAAGATTCCCATCAGGTGGGCAGGACCTCTTTCACCCCTGGGGCACACACAGTGGCACAGCCTGGCTCAGCCCCTCGCCTGCTCTCTCCAGGCTGGCAGCCCCGAGTCAGCGCTCTGGCACTAGGCAGCTGGGCTCTGTCCCACCGTGGATGGGCACAGCCAGGCTCCCTCATTAGTTCTGCCACCTTTCCTTTGCCTTGGGCCCTACCCTGGATGGTTCCTGCTCCAGAGATGCCTCTCTAGCACAGCTCTAAGCTGCCACAGCCACTTTCTTCTGTGCAATGCCTGCATGAGCCCCATCACTGGGGTGGCAGAGTTATGTCTCTCCAGTCCCTCCCAACCCTTCCCAGCCCTGCTGCTGGTTGGTGTCACTAGGCACCTGCTTCCCTAAGCCCTTCCTTTTCCCTGCTTGGCTTGTAGGTATCTTCAGGAGTATGCAGCCCTGGGCACGGGTGGTGGCATCTATCACTTCCGAGACCAGATCCTGTCAGGTGGTGCTGAGGCCTTCTTTGTCCTCAACGCAGACGTGTGCTCAGAGTTCCCCTTACAGGAGATGCTGGAGTTTCGGCAGCAGCACGGGGACGTGCACAGCTTTGTCATTCTGGGTACCACAGTGAGTGGCAGTGCTAGGGAGCAGAAAAGCTGCAGTGCTCTGCCGTGGGCTTAGAAGCCAGCAGCTCCTGTGGTGGGTGGGTCGCAGACTGTGAAGTCTGGGTTTCATCTGCTCTGCCTCCCTGTGCCTACTGCTCCACCATTGCTAACACTGTCTTTGTTTCTTAGGCCAACAGGACACAGGCACTGAATTATGGCTGTATTGTGGCAAATGCGGACACGCAGGAGGTACTGGAGGGTTTCGGGGAGTCAAGCATGGGCAGCAGGTGCTCTGCTGCCTGTGTGTGTGTTTGTTCCCTGCATGCCACGGAGGGTGTGATGCTGGGTGAAGGGGCTGGACCCTGGGATTTGTCTCTTCCCTCACCTCCAGGTTCAGCACTATGTGGAGAAGCCCAGCACGTTTGTCAGTGAGATCATTAACTGTGGCATCTACCTCTTCACACCTGCCATCTTCCAGCACATTGGCGAGGTCTTCCAGAGGAACCAGCAGGAGCTAGCACTGTGAGTGCCTCACTCTGCTCAGTGTCCCTCCCACCCTCTGCTTCCTGGGGCTGCAGCAGCACGCTCATCCTCCATTCTTTCTCTATCTTTTCTCCTCTTCTGCCATCACTCACTTGTTTCCTGGTCCTGCACCAGCTGTCCTTACCTTGGGTAAGTTTCCCTCTGTGTCTGCACTGGCTGCTCTCTGGGCTGGATTGGCCCGAGTGGTAATGCATGCTTTCCCTCCCTTCTCCAGGCTGCTGTTTCCTCTGCTCTGCTCCTGGTCAGCTTGAGACTTTCCCTTTCCCTTCCTTCTCTTCCCACCCCATTCTCATTCAGCTCTGGACAAGAGGCTGAGCAAGCTTTTCACCTGGGAATGCTCTGCTCCCCTCTCTAGCTCTTTGCACCAGCCAGCCTCTCACCCCACATTTCTGCCACCACCCAAGCTAAAATCCAGCTGTGCAGGCTCTGGACTGGGGACAGGATCATACACCCACCTGGACTAGGTGGGGCTCTTGCACCATCAACTTCTGGCTCAGAGCTTATTTTGACTGGCAGAGCCCTGTTCCTCTGTTGCTCTGGGGTTCAGTGGGGCTGTCCCAACCTGGGCTGGCAGCTGACACTATCCCCACTTTCGGGGAGAAGTGCATGGCTAGGCAGGAATCTGGGATTGTCAGAGCCCCTGCATTTGGGGGGGGCTAGGTCTGCTGGAGTCCTCAGCTGAGGCCATGACTGGGGTGGGTGTCTGACAGGACTCTTGCTTGCAGAGAGGAAAGCTCCAATGGCTGGCAGCGTGCAGAAGTGATCCGGCTAGAGCAGGACGTTTTCACGGCCCTGGCTGGGAGTGGCAAACTCTATGTCTACAAAACTGATGGCTTCTGGAGCCAGATCAAGTCAGCTGGGTAAGGGCTGGGGCTAGAGTTGGTGCAACAGGCGCATCAAGCGATCTGTACCAGGGATGGGAGTGGAGAGTGCTCAGGCAGAGCTCTGGGGGTGGGTGGGCGGTGCTTATTTTGGATCCTCCTCTGCCCTGCTAGTGCAAGAGTGACAATAACAATCTTCTGCTTTTCCTCCTCCAGCTCTGCTATCTATGCCAGCCGCCTTTACCTGAACCAGTACAGCAAAAGCCACCCGGAGAGACTGGCCCAGAACAAACCTGGAGGCCCCGTCATCCGAGGTACCCTTCTGAACCCCTAATGCTTTTGGGGTTGACTAGGGAGGGAGTGGGACCCATGAGGGGGACCTCCCCTTATTGGAGAGGCAGGTGCTCCTATGAGCTGCCTCCCCTGAATGCACTGCCTTGTGTTGCAGGAAATGTGTACATCCACCCAACAGCCTCCATCGACAGCACTGCAGTGGTGAGTGCAGGCTGGGGAGGCCCTGGGGCAGGGACATGCTCAGGGGTGCCAAGGGCATCGTTGTCCTCACTGCCCTCATCACCTCCCTCTGTCCTCGCAGTTGGGCCCCAACGTCTCCATTGGGGAGGGGGTGACAGTGGGCGCTGGCGTGCGTGTGCGAGAGTCCATCGTCCTGCACGGCGCCTCGCTCCACGTAAGTAGGGTCTGAGGGAGTAGGTGTCAACCCCCACCCCTTGCAGGAAGGCAGCAGCACCCTGCATTCCCCTCTCCTTCACCCCAGGACCATACCTGTGTCCTCAATACCATTGTGGGCTGGGACAGCACGATTGGGCGCTGGGCCCGCGTCGAAGGAACTCCCAGCGACCCCAACCCCAACGATCCCTATGCCAAGATCGACAGTGAGACCCTTTTCCGGGATGGGCGCCTCACACCATCCATCACAATCCTGGGTACGTCTCCGCTGCATGGAACGGCCCTGGCCTTGCTCAGCGAGGCAGCTTCTCCCCTCCAGCTAAGCCCTTTGCGTTCTCCCTACAGGCTGCAGCGTCACCATTCCTGCTGAGGTTGTTATTCTCAACTCCATTGTTCTTCCTCACAAGGAGCTGAGCCGCAGCTACAAAAACCAGATTATCCTGTGAGTCACGGGCAGCACCAGCCACCCTCTCCCTGCTGTGCCCCACAACAAGAGCCTGCACTGAGGCCTCACGTCCTGGGAGGTTCCCAGCACCCCCAGAGGGGTAGGTGCAGGCCAGGAGCCCTGCAAGTGCCTGACTACTGCTCCAGACAGACATTAAAGCTGATGAGCATCAGCCTTGCATGCTGCTTCTCTTGCAGCCCAGGGACCAGCCCTGGGCCAGGGTGACGGCTTTGGGGACAGTACATGGCCCTGGCACCAGCCTGCGTGCGTATGCAGGGAGCACTTGCTGCCTGTGGTGTCTTGGGTGCAACTTAAGTGTGTTTCTCCACCAAAGGGCACTACCAGCACTACCTTACCACACCTCACCAGGCTCTCCCTGCACCATTTGTGGTCTGCCAACTCCCTGGAAGGTCTTGGCCCATCTCCAAGACCTGGGAGCTTTGAATGTGCCTGTCGTGTGTAGGCAGCTCACCCCACAGGAGTAATTGGAGGCTCCTGATTTCAGCATAATTGCAACAGCCTGAGCTTTGCTCCTGCCTACTGCTGGGAAAACAGCAGTGCCAGGCTGTCCTAAGGGCACTGGCACACACAAGGGCTGGGTTGGACTAGCAGCCTGCTGGCCCTGGAGGGAGCTGCAAGAGCACCCCTTCCCCCAGTACCAGCTCTGCCCCATGGGCTCGGTGCGAGCCAGGAGAGCTGCCAGCTCTACCAAGCCTGCTCCTGTCAGGTTGAGACCTAGCCTGCTGCAAGCCTCTGCTACCCTGGTGGGCCAACAGCCTCCTTCACACCAGCATGGCTGGAGCTTGGGGGGCTCACTGCATGTCTCCCCCTGTCACCAGCCACATCCACTGGGCACCAGAGCCATCAATTTATGTGTGTGCAAGTGGCAGAGATCTAGCACCTCACTTCACCTCAAAAACCTGATTTTATGGAAGGCAGTTTCCTCCTGAGCCTGGCACAGATTGTCTACAGTAACCAACACTGCCCTTTATCCTTTTCCTCCCCTGGTTTTGAACTCTGTGCTAAAGTCTTGCACTCCACCAAGGGCCCCATCATGCCTCTCACCTTCATCAAGGCACTGCATTAGGTATTCTCCATCCATCCAGTACCATCCCAGTTCGATGGATTTGGAGTAAATCCTTGCTCCCAACCCTGTGCCTTCCTGTGCCAGTTCTCTTGTGGTCCTGGGCGGGGATTAGCTGTTCCCTAGCTTTAAGCACATTAAACTCCTTCAGTTTTGCCTCTGCTTTGGATGTGTTAGTTTCCTTGCCCTCTGGTGTACACTCCTGCGCTGGGGAAAACTGAGCCAAAGTACTTTCAGGATTGCACATGAATTTTCTCTCATGTGCCCCATCTGGTCTGGCTTTTAGTAGGCACAAAGGTTTATTGGCTGCTTGATGTGGACCAGGGGCAGTTCTCATCCCTGTTGTGTAATGCCTCTTTTTCCCTAAGGTCCTTCTGCACTGGTTGCCCCTTCTGCAGAGTTATCTGGGGGACGAGTGCTTCCTGGGACCTTGCTCCATTACAGCATGATCCTGCTTCCCCCTCTTGGAGGGAAAGAGCTGTACATCTCAGCCCTGCTTGGGCTCTGTGCACCTCTAGCACTGCCTGGGCTGGAGGGGAGGAAGGAGTTAAAGAGGCCTCCACTGAGGTGCCAGGAAGTCTGGAAACACTTTAAGGTTGTCCTGCCCTGAGCAGCAACGGCTCCAATTACTCGAGGCCAACATCTGGGCTCAAAGAGGGGCCTCCCGCATCCGGGACTCCAGAAGAAGAGGGCTTCAGCTCGGGTGGGAGAGGGCTCTGGCTGCCCTCCCAAAGCAGAGGTTCTGTGGAGCATTGCTCATCTTTTGTCTGCTGCCCAGCCAGGCTCTGGTGAGCCTCAACCCCTGGCAGCAGCACAGCAGGACAGACAGCAGCCACAGCCAGGTGTGTTTTGCTGCAAACATTTAATACAAACCTGATTCAAAGTACAGCACTAGGGCAGTGTCCCTGCCACCACAACTGGGCAGAGCCAGCTCTGCTCCCCAGTCCCCAGGGAAG
Source organism: Vireo altiloquus (assembly GCA_013396875.1). Lineage (NCBI taxonomy): Eukaryota > Metazoa > Chordata > Aves > Passeriformes > Vireonidae > Vireo > Vireo altiloquus. The sequence goes on along the minus strand of VZRF01008665.1, from coordinate 1,409,663 downwards.
CACCCCAGGGAAGCAGAGCAGAGCTTTGAGCTCGGCAGTGTCACCCCACAGGCAGCTGCCTGGTCCCGCAGTCTTCGCTCCTCCTCCTGTGCTGGCTCCGTGTCCCGAGGGAGCCGCTGCTGCAGGCTAGACAGGAGAAGGGAAGAACCGGCCCACCTTCCTCGGGGCCGGCCCCTGCCTGCGTGGGGAGAGATGAGTCAGGGGTACAAAGCGAGCTCCCCTGGGCCCCCACCCACACCCGACCACACTTACGGGGGCCCGGTGGCTGTGCCCACGCAGCTCCGCAGGGTGCTGGGGAGGCAGCAGGTGCCTGCTGGGCTCAGCTGGCCTGGCTTGGGCTCCGGGGAGGCAATGGGCTGGAAGAACGGTTCTGCAGGACAGAGTGGGGACAGCTATCTCACCCCAGGCATGGACAACCAGGACCCTTCAAAGAAGCCAAAGGCCAGGGTGGGTGGGGGCTAGGGCTCCTATGCTCACCACATTCATGCCTTGGGGCTGGTATTGGCACCAGGTTCTCCTGCTCTGTCCCTACAAAGTCTCTCCAGAAGCTGGGAGGCAGCGAAAGGAGACGAGCCACCACCTGGGCAGAGAGGTGTAGGATGGGGACATTGGCAGTGCCCAGAGTACACCCCACACCTCAGAGACTCCTCACCTTGCACTGTCGTGGTGTGTCCTCCATGATGGCAAGTGGTGTGGGATTGGCTGAGCTGTGTCCCACCAGTGTAGGGCCAAACACGCGGGACAGGTTGAGCACATCCATCTTGCAGTCGGGGCTCTGCGACACCCTGCAAAGGGAGCACAGAGGACGTGAGCACACTGCCCAGCCCAGGGGCTCCTCATCTGCAGCTTCCCCACTCGAGGGCGCAAAGCCTGAGTGAGGGGCAGAGAGCCAGGAGATGGGGACAGACCCATGCCAGGATGAGCCACTCACCTGAGCAGGTGCAGCATGAGGAAAGCCAAGGTATCCCTGTTGGCTGGGGGCAGCTTGCTCACCACATGACGCAGGGCTGTGTCACCGGCAGCATCATCGGGGATGTCTGTGGCAGCACCAGGCAGCAGTGTTAGGGGAGAAGCAGTCCCTTCCCCCTCCCTCACCCTGGGACTCCTGCTCACCGGCAGCCCTCAGGAAGGCAGGGTGGAGGCTGAAGGTGACCAGTGGTTCCTTGAGCCCCCGCAGAAAGTCCTTGAGCACCCCACACACCACATGGATGTCAGTCACACTGCTGAGGGCAGGCAGCACACCCCCAGCCCGCAGCAGCTTCCGCTTCCACTCCCGCACCAGCTGCTCCGCGCCTGGCACCCGGTACAGCCCTGTCTGAGCACAAGGAAAGGGGCTCAGCCCCATGGGAACCACGGCATTGCCACCTTCACCATCCTGGGCCCTACCTCTGTCAAGCCTCTTGTCTCCACCTCGGTCACACACTGCACCACCAGCGTGGGCACCAGGGGTGGCGTGGAGGGCGCAAAGTCAGCCAGCACACCCTGGGGAGAACAATGTCAACCTGGGCTGTGCCCACACACAGCCCTGCAGCCATGGTGGGCAGAGACCCAGCATCCTAGGGCCAGGAGCCCTGAAGCCTCATGGGGACATGGAGAGGTCCCCAAGCACTGCTGTGCCCCCCTCACCTCACGGGGCCAGGCGTGGTGGTGAGGCCTGGGTACGCAGAGGCTGGGGCACTGCTCCCGGCACTTGGTGTGCAGAAGCAGCTGGCACTGGCAGCACTTGATGGCAGTCTTCCCAAAGCGGATGCGGGAACCACAGACGCTACATGGCTCAGGACGGATCACCTGGAGAGGGGGAACAGGATCAGGGGCCCCCCTTCTTGCAGTTACCTAATACCGCTCCTTTATCTTCTCCCAGCCAGGTCCCACTGTCTCCATCCACCCCCCTGGAGGCAGAGCTAAGGGGCTGGGGGATGAAGGACAGCCTTGCCCCCCATCCCACGACTCTCTCCCCTGCCCACCTCCCCAGAAGAGAGAAAGGCTGGGTCACGCACCGTTTTGGAGGTGAACTTGTGCTGGACTGGTGGGAGGCTCTGCGGAGGCGAGGAGAAGGGGGCTGGTGGTGGCTGCCCCACTGAGCTGCCCTCAGTGTGGCTCTCCTGTTCCGCAGCATGGCGGCCCAGATCTTCACTGGTGCCCCACACTGTGGTCAGCTCTGCAGAGGGAGGAGGCAGTGGAGGGAGACCTGAAATGCAAGTCACCCCATCTACCAGCTAGGACTGGCACGCACCTCCCAGGGAGTCTGCATGAGACAGTGGCATTTCGCACATCCAGAGGGCCCCAGCACCTCCACGGTGGGGACAAGCATCCCCCAACAGATCCCCTCCCTCCCCTCTGACAGCAGCAGCTTGAGGCTGGTCCCGTACCACCCACCAACCCCCTTTCTCAGCCCTTCCTGTGACCTGCACGTGCGGAGACACGACGTCCCTGGCGAGAGCGGCGTTGTGGCACCAGAACAGCAGGCAGGAGACTGTCAGCAGGATCTGGGACCTCAGCAGGAGGGGGCATAGAGGGGACACTCACCTGTCAAAAGGGGAGACCAATAAGGTATGTGTCTGCAGCCCCACAGTTCTCCAACATCTCCCACATCATCTCTGCTCCTTCTGGTGCCCATCCCTGTGGTCCTGCACAGCCAGGGATGCTATCACCATGGGTGCCTGGGGGATACAGGCTTCAGGGTAGTGGTACAGCACAGCCAGGGATGCTGTCCCCAATGGGACCAAGGTGATACAGGCTGAAGGACACAGGCACCCAGAGGAGACAGCTGAGCACTGTCCCCACAACATCCACAGGACTGAAAGCTGCAGCATTGCCTTCTGGCACTGGGAAATCCCATGCACCCCACCCCTGCCCAGGGCATGCTGGGGTCTCTACTCACAGCATTATGGGGTACCATAGAAGAACGGTGCCGTTTTGCCATCACCACAGGGCCAACCTGAGGAGCCAGGGATGTGCGCTGGAAACAGAAGATAGTGTGAAGAGCAGGCAGAGACCCCCCTCCCTGACTTTTCCCCACACTCCAGGGTACTCAAGCCAAGTGGCCTTAGCCCAACAAAAAGTCCCAGTCTCACCCTACACCCCAGCATTGCCTGCTCCACACCAGAAGTCATGGGGACCCAGGCTTCCCCACTGGGTCAGAGTCAGCCCTGGGTCTGGGGGGAGCAAGGTCAGGCCTGCAATGCAGCGGTGCAAGCAGAGCGGGGTGCGGGATGCCTGCACATGGGGATGAATTATTGAGGAGCCCAGCTGGGCCACGGTGGAGCGTAATGGAGTTTCTATTGATCGTGGGAGGTTTGCCTAGAGACGATGCTCCCAGCCCAGCATCAATAAATTAAATTCCCTTCCAGGCTCCTTGCAGCCTCCTGTGCTAGGATGGAGAAGTATCTGGGTGTCCTCACCTTGCATGGCACAGGGCCAGCACCCCAGCCTGGGCTGCACACTGGGACCTGGGTGGGCAGAGGGACCCAAAGGACACATTACAGGAGTGTGATCAGAGCTGGGGGATCCTCAGCCACAGAGGAGCACAGACTCCACCTCAACATCAGCCCCCAAAACTGCTACATCCCAGCAGTTCCTCATACCTGCCTCTCCATAACTTTGCGCTTCAGGGTCCGCACCACCGTCATATCGACATCCTGAAAGGCAGCAGGGAGTCTGGGGCTGCATCAGGCCATGAGCACCCCCAACATTCATCTCCAGCTCTGATAGCAGCCCCCTCCAACCATGGACATACAAAGTGCCACTGCAGAAGTGGGCCAAAACCACCCCCTCATTGCTGGGGTGAACCCTGAGACTCATAGCAGAACACTTCTTACCACATCATCCTCAGTGCGGTCATAGCTGATATCTGAGTGGGACAGGAGGGACTGGCACGACTCGTCCACTACAGATGACCTGCAGAGTGAGCTCAGCTGGAGCAATTCCCCCCTCAGCCAGCACCTACTCGTGCAGCTGCTCCTGGGAGCCCACAGCTGATGCCTCTGCAGAGCTCAAGCACCTCCTTGCCAAGCCAGCCCTTCAAGCTCAGCACTGCCGAGGGGGAGAGGGGCACAGATGATCCCAGGGCTGCCCGAGGGGCTGGGGTGAGTACCGCCACCCCTGCTCACCTCCTGATGGGTGCCAAGGCTGCCCCAAGGCGCCGGCCAGCCAGGGCACTGAGAACAGAGCACTGCTCCCTGCTCAGTGCCTCGTTGCCCCATGGCTCCCGCATCAGCAACTCAAGGACCAGCTGAAGTTTGCGCTCCTGCAAGTGAAACAGAGTGGTGGTGAGCGGGCTGAGGTCCCCGCAGCCGGCCCCGCAGGGAACCCCTGTGGCCAGCCCCCTGACCTGCTTCTCCAGCTCAGCCTCTGCCCTGTGCCGCTTCTTCATCTCCACCTCCACTTGGTTTCGGGCGTGCTTGAGCTTCACCTCCAGTGCCGCCCGCTCGGCCTCCACACGGGCCAGCTGCTCGCGGGCACGACGCCCGTCCTGCTCCAGCCGGCAGCATCTCTGGCGCGTCGCCTCAAAGCACCGAGCGATCCGGATGTAGTCTGGGGAATACAGCAGTGGGTGGTCAGCCGGGACGGGGGTCCAGCCCCCAGCTTCCCCAGACCACGCCGGCGGCAGAGACGAGGATGCCGGTGTGCCCCGGGCCGAGGGGCTGCACACACCCACCTTCCTCCACGCTCCCGCCGAGTTCCAGGAGCTGCAGCCCCTGCTCCAGCCGGGCCAGGAGCCGCCCGCAACGCTGCCGCAGCATCCCGGCCCCCGGGACGGGACGGGGCCGGTAGCCAGGCACCCCTTTTCCACGTATCCGCCCGCAGCTCCTGCCCCACGCTCTCCTCCGACCGCCGGGATCCTCCGTGGGGCCCCGGGACGGCGCAAGCTCGGGGGCGAGGGGCCCTCCTGACCGGNCCGCCCCCCGCCGCCACCGGGGTCCGACCGCCGCCCCGGCGGCTGCCGGCGCGGTGTAGCATTCCCAGGATCTTAGGGCTTGGGATGCCCCAGGGTGCGGGTGGCCGCAGTGGATGCAAGGTTGCGGAGCAGGGTGAGGGTCGCCTTTGGGGGCGGGGGATGCCCAGGCGCTGGGTGTACCTGATGAGCGGGGTACCTGATTACCTGTACCTGATTAAGGGGTGCAGGGACAGTGAGTGCGGGGTGATCGGAGGGTGCAGGGGCATCGGGGGAACCATCGGGCGCGGGAGGTGCTGGGGTGCTGGAGGGGGCACCACTTCGTGCCCTCATCCCGGGAACGGCGCGGGTGGGGCGGGAGGAGCCGCAGTCCTTGTCCGCCGTCCCCCAGCGCTGTGCCCCGCATACAGAGCGGCGGGCGGGGGCGGCGGGGACCCCCCGCACCGGGTCTCCCGGCCTGGTCGGTGTCCTGCAGATGGAGCCACCTCCCCGCCGCAAAGCCCCGTCGCTGCCCGCGTTGCCCGTGCTCTGCCACGGGGTCCCCTGCCAGAGGGGTCCCCAGGGCTGCCCCCGGCCCCGCGCCCCCTCCCTGCCGCAGCCCCCGGGCCCTGGCGGTCCTGCCTTCTCGAGGGAGGGTCCGGACAGGATGCGGGGGGCGCCGGTGAAAGGCAGCTCCCCCTCCCCTGTGCCTGTCCCGACCTGTTAACGAATACCGGGAATAGCAGCGGGGCTGGCGGCAGGGCTGGGCGTACAAGTCCCTACACACACAGAACACGCACACACACAAACACGCACAAACACCTCGCAGACCCCTCGCGGGCCTTCACACCTCTCTGGGTGACTCCGACCAGGAGAAGAGGTTTTGCACCCCGTGGACACACAGCACCAGATCCACCCCAATACCTCGGTGGCTCTTTGGAGTTGGCTGTGGGCTCAACAGGCTCCTCTCCCTGTGCCAGTCCCTCAACCAAAGTCTAGACAGTGACAAGAAAGGGATATGGGAAGTACTACAACGTGTATGGGATGTGTCAGGCGCTTGGTGAGAAAATAGCCAGGATCCATAAAATAGCTATAGGGTCTGTGTCACTCCACAGGCTGAACCTAATGAGCATTTGCAACTGAGGTTGTATGGTACCAGGGACGCTGTGCAGGATACCGCCTGATGGGTGCTGCTGCCTGGGCCCCAGGCAGTCCCAAGGCATCGTCCCCCTTTGAGACAGAGACCATCAGGGGGCTGGGATGGGCTGGAAGCACCCTGGCAAGGCTTTACTCCATGACGTGCTAGACCATGGGGAACAGAGGGTGTTTCTCAGAGAAGCTCCTTCCTCCCAAGGTTGAATATGAGTCAGGTTTTGGAGCGACTTTAATTACTACTGGATCGATAGGCTCAGCATGGCCAAGCAAAATCAAATCACAGCCCCGGGGGCCTGCCTGCTCAGCCCTCCCTGCCCACTCAGCCCTCCCTGCCTGCCTCAGGGGAGGCATATGCTCCCTCTCGGTGGATGCTCCTCAGTTCCACTGGTCCAGCACCCAGCCTCGGAAGGTGAGACCCCATCCTGCATACAGAGACAGCACCCCACCTAACAGGAGACACACATTCCTGCAGCAGGGCAGCGGATGGAGATGCTCCAGCCTTACCAGTGCTGCCCATGGAAACACATGCACCCCTGAGCCCCTTTCCACACCCAATGCATGGAGCAGGTCTGTGGTTCCGGACCCACCTTGCACCCTGGGCACAAGCCTGGGAGCCCCCAGGAGGGCAGAGTGACCTTGGCAACATACAGGCAGCCCCTCTTATGCACAGGGATGGGTGAGAGGCACTTGCCACCCATCCTGTGTCCCACCACTGCCTGCCTCCCCCTCCCAAGCCACCCTGGCTTGGCCAGGTACTGCATAAATAGCTGTTTGTGTCTCCACTCGGCCCCTGCGTGGGAAATAATATCGGCTGATGGAACATAATGCCCTGCTTCACATGTTCAATTTTATCATTTTCCGAGGCAGGCAATCTTCGTTTAAAGCTGAATGGGCTGGGGAATGTTAATGAAGCGCCGGCGCTGCTCTGCACCGCGCTTTATCTCTTCGAGAATAATTTGGGTGAGCTCGGAAATAGAGTTCCCAGTCCCAATTCAAGTGGCAGCAGCACCGCATGCCGATAAAAGTGTAATTCCTGGCCAGCGCGTGGCCCTGAATACATGACAATTTAACTCTTGGGGCCCCGCTGGGATATGCTGCCTGCAGCTGCCTTCTGCCTGCTTTGGGCCCCTCTGCCCTGCATGCCCAGCGTCAGCGTAAGTCCTCAGCCCAGGCAGGATGGGGTCTGTCACTCCCACTCACCCCAGCCACAGAGCAAAGTGTGCAGACCAGGGAGGAGAGATAAGAGTACTAGAGCTGAGCTGGAAGAAATCCATCTCCCTGGACAGACAGGACCCCACGGGCAGATCTGCGGGGTGCTCTGGGATTGGGGCTCTGCTGGGAGAGGGATGTCCAAGATCCAGGGATGCTCAGGCACTGAGAGAGAGGGATGATGAGAGAGAAGGGGGAAGGGTCTGGGTTGGGGAACAGGCAGGAGGGAGAGAGAAGGGGAGATAGGTCCAAGGGAGCATCATATCCAGGCAGGTGCTTGTGGGCAGAGGGCACATGGCTGAGTGAGGGGCTCCTCCAAGAGTCCCTCTAGGCCCTGGTGATGATTGAGGGGAGCAAGGATAACTTGCAAAAGGTGTTTGCTGGTCCTGGAAGGAGAGGTTCAGGTTAGCAGGAGCAAGCATCTTTGGCCCCAAAGAGAAAGCAGTCTTCCGGGTCTTGCTCTGAGCCCAGTCATGGTCTGTCTCCAGCTCTCTCCAGCTGTGCTCTGGCAGCAGGTCCTTGCATGAGGTAATCCTGGGGTCCTGCCTGAGCTTTGTTGTCCTGGTCCCAGCTCCTATGGGCTTCGGATGCAGTGGGTGGGTGTTCCTGGGGCAGCAGAGCAATGGTCCCTCATATCCTCAACCACCCCACACTGAAGACACTGGGAAGACGGCATCTTGGCCCATCAAGGAGCCAGCAGGGCCTCTGGGGCACCACCCTGGGACCCCTCTGGTGGGGCAGTAATAGACCCTTCCCCTGGGAATGAGCAGGGCGGGCAGGTTTCCAGCACCGTTAATCAGGGCTGCACGAGCCGGGATTAATGTGCACTCCAAGGCTCTCCAGTCCCAGCTGTGATCCAGCCCTCTGCTCTCAGCCAGAGCCGCCTCCACGCGCTGAATTATCAGCCTGAGTAATTAAGTGGAGAGCTTTGTTTTAATGCAGACATCTGATGCCTTCGCACCGAGGAGCACAACAACTGTCGCGGGTGTTTATGCTCCGTGCAACACATCTGGCTCACAGGGAGAAAATCCATCTCCACCGCTGCGCGAGATTAAAGGGAACGCAGCCCGGGTGTAGAGAAAGGGAAGGAAGGCTCTGCAGCCAGCACGGTGGGCAGGACCCATCCCCCTGTATCTCCCCACCGGGTCCTTGCACCCCGCTGGCAGGAGGCTCTAGTTCAGGGCTACCCGGCAAGGCACGCATCGCCTCCACGCCTCGGCACGCAAGGCAGCACAATGCGCTGCGAGACAAGGGATAATTACGAGCTTGGAGATAAATGGAAATAGGGCAAAATAAAACATGGGTTTATCAGAAGTAGATGGTGCCTAGCTCACCTGATACCTGCTGCTGATAAGAGAACTGGCAGTTGGAGCAGGAGGGACGCAGATCTAAAAGCAGCCGCTGTGCCATGCAGAAAATTATTGCTTTGCACAGATTAGGGGATTAGCACCAGTGCAAGGAGCTGGAAAAAGGCTGGTGTGGGAAGAAGCCAGGCTGCAGGGAGAGAAGAGATAGCATGCAGGGGAGAGGATCCTTCTGGGACCACTGTAGATGAGCCTCATTTAATAGCTTCCTCTGTTGCCCCAAAAGTGGGGGCTGTGGGGAAATCTGCTGATGCTGCACAAACAGAGATCTCTTCTCTCTTCTTGGTCCCCGAATTGCTGTGCTCTGTTCATCGCACCCATTTGGGAGGTCTGAGTAGTCTCATGGCTTTAGTGCTTTTTTTATAGGGCAGCTTGGCTGGTCTGACACCAGGATGAACTGTGCCATTATAAGCCCCTTCTCCACGAGCTTCCTCCAGCATCTCAGATCCCCAGCACTTTGTGAGTGCTACCAGCAGAAGGATTCCCTCACTCGCTGCCCCGTGGCATGGCTGTTTCCATCATAGAGCTTGCCTCCAGCCCCTCCAGCCCCTGGCTGCTTGGCTCTGCTGGGACAGGGGAAGGAGCTGAAGGGGACAGAAAGAGGGACCCCTCAGTGAAGGGAAAGGAGACTCCAGCTGGGAGTGTAACTGCTGCATGTGGTGTTCCCAGTGTGAGCATCAAAGAAACCCTGTTGAGAAAAACTGTTTTAAAGAAGAAAAGCTCCAGGTGGTTTTTAGCAAAAACTGTGGTCTGGGATGCTCCCCCACTGAGAAAAACATGTCAAAATTTGGCAGGGGACCTCTGACCCTGTGCTAATCTAGTCAAGGAGCAAATGCCGTTGTGCTTGAGTGAAGCTGCCTTGCTGAGGCTCATCTGACTACCCATGGTGTTGAGCAGTCGCGGCTGGTGCCGCTCTGCTCCCCCGGAGGGCTGCCTCTGGGGACCATGTGCTGGAATATGCTGTGCCTGGACACGGAGACACTCGAGGGGCTTTGGCAAAATCTGGCAATAAAAACAGAGCAGGGGGTGTTTGAAGGAGCAGCACAAAATCATCCAACTCTCTGGCAGCCTGGGGTAATTTGAGGCTGGGAAATGTGAGCTGAAGCAGCAGGGGCCACATAGCCACCTCCGGGCAAGCAGGCTGATTTATTGCCTGTGTGAGCCGAAATTGCAGCCCATGCTGGGGGGAGAGGCAGGACCAGATCCCCTGCCTAGAGACGCTCATGGCAGAACAGCAGAAACGCCATGCATAGTAGACGCATGGGAACAGCTTGAGACATCCCATCCAGTCATGCCTGGCTGGGCATGACTGCTACCCACACTCAGTGCCTCTTCCCAGCCAGAGCTCTGCAAGCAGAGCCCATGGCAGGGGCAGAAGTGCGTTGAAACAGCCTCAGGCGTGTGGAGGCAGTGGCCCCAAACAAGGGCAGTGGGGGCACTGGGCTGGCTATGGGCACTGTCCCATAGGGATGCGCCCAGATCATCCAGATGCAACACTGGTGCTCCTGTCACAGCCAGCCTGGGAGCCAGATCATGGAGCAGAAGCTGCAGCACATTCACCCGGGTGGGAGAAGAGAGGCTGCCCCGCTGGCACTGCAATCATGGGTGTCACAGGATACCACAGTGCTCCCCTTGTGCCCAGAGCTGCCCCATCTCCCTTGCCTCCTCAGCTGCCCCCAGCCCAAATGGGGGATGGCAGTTCCCACCAAATGGAATTAGTTCCCTGAGATGCTATATCAAATGCTTTAATAAAAGCATGATATTTCATATCTCTTGTCTCTTCACCATCAATTTATTTAGCAATTTTACTCAAAAAAATGGCTATGAAGTTGGACTGGGTAGATTTATTCTGTGTGAGCTCCAAGCATATCTTTATTTCTCCCTGTTCCCTTGCCCTCGAGGTCCTCAGAAGCATTTTTCTCTCAGTATTTGCTCCATTATGTTACTAGGGATGAAGCTCTGTTGATGGGCAGTAATTGCCTGAACTGCCCTGCCTTCCTGTGATGAAGATTGGTACCTTACCAGCAGCAGCCTCTCTGCTCTCCTGTCCTTCGTCACAACATTATTGACTAGGAAAGTTCATTAATGAGACTCCTAATGACTGCAGCCGTGCCAGCCCGGCCCACAATGCTAACCTCTCCCATGTTTTCCCTTTGTGGCTGCGTATAAGAGGAGGCATTGCAGGATGTTTGCTGCATCTTTGGAGCCTTGTGGGTGACTGAGCCATTTCTAACACCCTGCTGACCCTTTTTGTCAGAGGATGCTGTCCCTGCCTGGGCTCTCATCCCCCTTGTTTTTGGGGACCAACTCCTCCAGGCAGGCTGTGTTGGCTGGATACTGCAGGGGAGGTCTAGGTCAGCAGTGGTTGAGAGGTTTTGGGAGTCCTGGGAGCATCCCCAAGGCTCCTCTGTCCTGATGTTTGCTTTGCTGCCCACTGTCCCAGCACCGGCAGCCAAGAGCCAGGCTGGCATCGAGCCAAGCGTGATGCCGGGATTAGGCACTGCCTCCTACAAATGAGCTGTTAATTATCATAATCTGGTAATTGAGAAAAATCTAATTATGCAAAGCTAATGGATTTAAAGCTGTGCTGGGGAGCACAGGCCAGGGGAGCACAGCTGGGCAGGGCCAGTATTGCCAGCTCGTGGCTACAGACACCGCCAGGGTCTTGCAGTGCCTTTTGCTTCACTCTGAGGCCCTGTGGGTGCCTAGCTGCGTCCAAACATCTGCAGGAGAGAGCCCAGTCCTCTTGCTCCCCTCAAGCCCAACTGGGCCTGGGGAACAGCCCTTCCCTGTTCCTGAGTATCCTTACCTCTGATTTCCCCATCTTCTCTCCTAGGAGGCTGGAGAACGCAGCCTGCTATCCTAGTTTGTGTGCCCTCCCTGGCCTCACAGACACAGCTCTGCTCTGTGTCTCTGCTCTGCTTCCACTGTCAGCAAACCAGTGCTGTGGGATCTGCTCAGGCTGGGCCATGTGCGGTGAGCTCAGTAGGGAAAAGCAGGATCTTTTACCAGACCAACTGAGATGGTTCAGAAATGGACACAAACTTTTGGGTACACAAGTGCTTCTTACCATGCACAAGGAACTGTTTATTTCAACTTCAACACTGGCCTCATAAAAGATTTTCCATCTTCCTGTGCACTGTGAAGGTGAAGGATGCTGAGTGGTGCTGGCCCCTCCACCATGTCAGATGTCCTGGCCTTGAGGTAGCACCATGCCAGAGAGCCTGGCATCATCCCTGTGGTGGCATGCAGGTGGTGCCAGCACCTGGCACTCCCCTGAAGTCTGTGTCAGTGCACCCATGTGCTGCTCTGCCACCCCTCACTCTTCCCTGTGCTCATGGCAGTCTGGCCCCTTGCAGCTTTTGGGGATCTCAGAGGGTGTGCTTGAGTCCAAGGGCTCAGGAGCTGTGGCAAGAGTGACACTCGACATCTTGAGTCCTTGGCCAGCCTGATGAGCTGTGTTTCAAAGCTGTGCTTCTGCAATGCTGGTGCAGAGTTTGGGGTCCCCCCACATCTCCACGGCCAAAGACAGGTTGCCCCTCAATATATGCCTGGCCAGGCACCTCTCCTGAGGCCAGGGCCGTGCAGCCCTGCCCATGGAGCACCTACATGTCCTGGCAGGGGAAAATGAGGAATTTGCCTGTCTCCCCCTCCCTGGGGAACCCACACTAAGTGCGCGGAGAGGGTGGAAGTGAGCATGAATCCAAGTAATTGCCCACAACCCCGGGAGACAGGCAGTGAGAGTGCCCGGAGCTTTCCAGGATGTTTCAGCCTCTGGCTGCAGTTCCTGCAGGATGTGGTGCTCGCTAAGTACATCTGCGATCTCGGCACTCAGCGAGCTTCCCGCTCGGGGCAGGGTGCGGGCGGCACCACCCCGCACCGGTCCCGCCCCGGCACTGCTGCGCATCACACGCCCGGTGCCGTGACGGTCATCCGCGCCTCAAACCTCCTCTGGCACCTTGGGCTCAGCGGGGACAGGCAGAGCCGGCCGGCAGCATGTGGCTGGAAGAAGTTGAGAGGCCTCCCCCACGCACCCGGGGTTCTGCAGCCCTTCCTACGGGCGACTGGTGTGACAGGCACCCAGCACGCGATGTCCCAGCCCCACGGCAGCCCCCGTGCAGCCTGGAAGAGTTTGCCGGCCGTTCCACCCTCCACGGCATCCGTCACGTCTTCCGGCACCGGCGCTACACCGTCCGCAACTTACTGTGGCTGCTGGCCTTCCTGGGCTCGCTGGCCCTCCTTATTCATGCCTATGCCAAGTGTGTGGACTTGTACTTCCAGTATCCCCACAACACCCAGCTGGAGGAGGAGACAGAGTACAACAAGACATTCCCTGCCATTACGATCTGCAACCTCAACCCTGCCCGCTTCTCACAGCTCTCCAGCCACGATCTCTACTGGGCAGGGGAGATGCTGGGGCTCCTGGATGGCGCTGGCCGGCCCCTGGTGCCGGAAAGCCCTGAGGGGAGCAGGTTGGAGGCTCTGTTGGGGACACTGGCCATGAGCGAGGAGGAGAAGAGCCGTCCCTTCCACCTGGAGGAGTTTTATGACCGTGTGGGCCACCAGCTGGACCTGGGTGAGATGCTTGTCCGCTGCACATTCACCAATGAGGACTGCAAGAGCAGCGACTTCCAGACAGTGAGTGGCCAGAGGTGGGACGTTCCAGGGGGCAGGGAGGATTAAGCATCGCCCCTGGGCTGGCATTCGCAGCCTAGTGCACTGCTGCCATGCTGATAAGGAGATCCTAGCCCCTAGTGATCAGGGATCAGGGGAGGGGAAGGATGTCAGGCACAGGGAAGGGGAAAGATGTCAGGCACCTGTTTTGGTGGGCTGTAAGGCCTTGGGTTTGTTTGAGCCGGGGCAGAGCCGCATGTGGAGCTGGGCTGCACTGGGCTGGGCTGTGAGGAGCTCTGGTGGTGCTTGTGCTGTGAAGCCAGGCTGAGAGGCACAGAGAAAGGGTAGGCTGGGGGGCCCAGCCTTGGGATTTGCCCAGACTGGATCAGCCCCAGCAGAGGCAGGCTGTGACTTGCAGGCTTGCACCAGCCTGCCTGGGAAGCCTGGCTCCTTGCCTCTGCCATAGGCTCTGGGGGAGAGCCAGGCTCCTAAGGGCTTGCAAAGGGAGGGAAGGTAAATCTGGGCCTGGAGGGTTTTAAAAGGGAGCAAAGCATATCTCCTTCTAGCAGAGCAGGGGATGGGTTGAACGCGGGTGGTAGCATAAGTGAGCAGAGGAAGGCACAATCCTGCCCTCCTAGTCAGCATGGGGACATGCCTGGGACATGGGCACAGGGAGGTGCCTGAGTCCCTGGTATTATCAGAGCCAGAAGAAGTAAAAAGCTCATGAAAGTCCCATTGATGGACACCACACAAGTGCTCTGGGTATAGATGCTTGGCACAGGTTTGCAGGATCTCAGGTGGGCAAAGGGTGAGGGAGAGCTGCAGCCCCAGCCTAGGGCTCCGAGCCCTCCTGCCGTGGGGAGAGCTGACGAACAGGGGGAGTGGCAGGCAGGGCTGCACAAGGCCAGTGCCCTGCACCAAGAGTGGCACCCAGCCCTGCTGTCCTACTGCCTGGTGGGCAGCCTTGGGAGCTGCAGCCTCCCCGGGCAGTGCACGGGTGCCCACAGCCGCTGGCTCTCCCAGCTGGCAGCTGCTCCAGCTTGGCATATGCAGAGCTGTGAGTTGGGAGGGTCTCTAATCTAGCATGACGCCTCTGCTCATTGCCCTAATGAGAACAAAGTGGGGCTGTCACACTGGGCCCTTCCACCAGATGTCAGGCAGCTGGTGGGGGTACAGCCACATGCCAGGAGGGCAATGCTGGCAAGGGGGCACCTACAGCCACCTGTCTGAGTCAGCTCTTTCAGGGCCATGGCTGCTCCCACAGTCGGGCTCCTGCCACTGTGCCACCCTCCATAGCTTTCCCACTGGCTGCAGAGCCTCCAGTGCCCAGCCAGGGGTGGCAGGGTCACCCCAGGGTGCCAGACGGGCTTGGGTGGGATGCGGGCAGGGCAGAGGCAATGCCCAAGTGGGAGCCACCTCCTCCCTTCTTTCTTTTTTGCTCCTGAGTCAACAGCGGAGGATTACTGGGCTGTAAACAAGGGGATCAATGGTGCTGATGGGAACATTTCCTGGTAATAGCTCCGGCCTGTAAAACACAGTGCAGGGGGAGGAAGGGGAGGCTCTGCTCTCACAGCAGTTAACCCTTCCCACCCATGCGCTGGCTTCTGGGTGCCTAGGATTGGACTCACTGTGGCTGGGCTTGATGATGCTGTGCCTCAGCTTGGGCAGGTGCTCTGAGCCTCTGGGCACACAGCAAGGTAAACACCTGGCAGAGATGGGATGCCAAGCTGGCAATACTGGAGGAGGCATCCTGAGCTCTATGGCTGGAGGGTGGCTGGCCCCTGCTGCTTGGACATGGCTGTGAAGGGGCAAGTGTCATCCCAAGGAAACGCTTCCAGCACTGCTGGGAAATGTTAAAGCCGCTATAGAAGGATGCCCACCTCTGGTCTGTGCATGGGAGACAGGACTGCTGCAGACGAGTGGAGAGGTGCTATCAGCTGCTGTAGCATCACCTGGCTCCTTAGCAGAGCAGAGAGTGCCATCAGCCCTTCTTGGCAGCCCAGACTGCAGGGCTTTGGACAGGTGAACAGGTTTCTTTCTTCTGGTTGCAGAGAAGGATGCCCAGGTAAAAGATTTCTTTCTACTTCCTCAAGCATGTCCCTGAGCACCTCTCCTGCAAATCTCAGCCCTGCCTGCTCTTCTCACTGCCACCCCTCTAGGAGCAATTGTACCCCAACAGGCTCCGGGCTCAGGCACCAGCCCAATCTGAGCTCATTGCCCTTCTCATGCCACAACTTCCCACCTCACTGCCAGCCACCCTGCTGCCTACCTCCATGCACAGGCAGCCCTGACCATGCCAAACCCCTTTCACACACACCTGCTGCGCTGTTACCCCAGCATCCGTGGTTGCATGTGCCCAGAAGGCACCCCTGCCTTGGCAGGACTGCCCATCACTGGTGCTGCCCTAGGACACCGTCCCACTGTCACACAGCCACACTGCTGCGTGCCTCACGCTGTCTCTGCAGCCCGAGCAGGACAGTGGGTGATGAGTGCCTGGCATTCGAGCAGATGCCGGCACCCCTCTGTGGACACAGGCTGGTCATGGTGCCCTCTCCCACCCTGCTTGGGGCTGGCAGGTAAATGTCAGCCTATTTTTGTCTGCTCCCCCATGGCGCAGCTGTTCCTTCCATTCAGATGAGCAGATGTGCCTCCATTTTCCATCCCACTGGGGACCAGGGTTAATCTCCCTGATTTCACTTCCTTACTTCCTAGAGCTGTCCTCCCTGGGTCTGGGCAGTGGGGGATCAGGGACTAATCCTCCCAGAATGAGTCAGGCTGCGGTGGGCTCTCAGCATCACAGCATGGTGGCTCCCAAGGGCATCACCTGCTGGTGGTGAAGGCCAGCTCCCCACTCCAGGACGGCAGGGGCTGCCTCCTTCCCGTGGCTCAGCCAGGCTGTGTGGGGCCAACCCGGTTGCGAAAGGCTCAGAAGGCACTGGGGTGGGGCAGGGATGTGCCGTAAGGTTTGCACAGTGCTGGCTTCTTCTGAGGCTGGGGACACAAAACCGAGAGGAAAACCCAGGCAGCGCTGAACAACATCAGTGCAATGTGCAGCCAGCAACGCAGGTAGTGGAGCTGCAGCTGAAACACTCCTGGTGGGCACTGTCTGTGTAATTATACCTGTTTCCAGTGGTTCTCCCGGCCAGCACGGTGCAAGGCACCACCGAGGGGCTGGCGTGGCGGCCAGTGAGTGATGGTGTGTGTAATAGCAGGGCTGGCAGGTAATAGCAGCCTTGGAGTCCATCAATAACTCCACTCCCTGATGGATGCCGCCCTCCCCTCTCCTGGCACGGCCGACAATTAGTTACAGCAACGCTCGCCACTCTCCCCACTGCTCTGGCAAGGTAGTGTTGGGTTTTTTGGCTGGACCAGGAGGTAGCTGTGCAGGTCATCCAGGTGGCCTCAGCTTCACTCCCACCTTCATGCCTCACACAAGAGCAGATTGTTTAATATTCTATTAATAGTTTTACCCCCTTAAATTATTGATCAAAATTTGCAACTAGAGCTGCCAGCTTCAGGAATCAATCTGGCATCCTGCGTAGTGGATTGGGGGCAGAGGGGAGGCAGAGGGGACAGTCAGCCAGGCAGGGGGCATGGCATGGGGGCAGCACAGTGTGGGGCTCCCCAGGAACCTTGCTCACCTCCTGACTCTGTTAAACTGTCTCAGGATGATGTTCTCAGTGCTTCTCCTCCGTGAACAGCCCAAGCCATTCCTTCCCAGCTGGCAGGTGCCAGCAGGCACTGGGCAGCCGGCAGGGACAGCACCACTATCTCTGCCACCCAGCCGCTGCCTGCCTGCTTGCACCAGCTGCCTGTGGGAGCATCTGTGCCCCAGCTCACCTCTGTGAATTATTTAAAGCTTCTCCGGGTGCTGCAGGAAGATGATAACATCAGAACTGGAGATGAATGGGAAGCTGGGCACATGGGACAGCCGGTGGGGAGCTGCTCCTGCCCATGCCTAGGGTCTCTGGTACCCCTGGATGGGTCCCTCCGCAGCCAGGCTGGCTTTGAGGACAGGACTGACCCCTCAAGACCAGCTGGCATGGGGCTGCGACCCTGGAGCTGGAGAGGAGGTATGACCAACACAGAGAGGAGAGGAGAGGATTGTCCTCCCACAACACCCAGGATTGTCCCCAAGGGTGCAGACAGGGATCTGAGGCAGGCAGAGGTGTCAGGGCCAGCCAAGGTGCCCCAGTGGGGGGGGGTGAGGGTGGAGGGGCGCAGGTGGGTGGCCCCCGGCCCTCTCAAGGCTGATTGCGGATCCGCCTGGCAGGGGATGCGGAACCTGCCGAAATAGCGGATTTAATTATCTCCGTGGAGCAGCGGGAAACCA
>VZRF01008665.1:1363124-1392011 GCA_013396875.1 Vireo altiloquus | reverse complement strand
CCCCCTGCAGCCCCCTCCCCAGCCCCAGCCCTGCTCAGTATGCTGCACGCTCCCTCTGGGCACTGGGCAGGAACTCTTCATTTCACACATCATTTCCTGCTGCTGCTGCAGAGCCACCTGCAGCCCCATCCCCGTCCCCCCTTGGCTGCCCCCATCCCCATCCCCTTGGCATCAGCCCCCCAGCGGGCCCTGGGACTGCTTGGTGCACACTGCTGTCCATGTGCCCTTGGCACTGCCCATGGCCATCGCACACTGTCCCCTGGGAACCGTTCCTTTGTCACCACCTGCCATCCCTGTACACTCAGCACTAATCCTTGGCACGATGCCCCATCCCCTCTGCACTGTTCCCTTATCACTGACTGCCATCCTTGTCCCCTTGGTTCCTCCAGCACCTCCCTGCCCCCTTGGCCCCTCTCCTTTCCAAGGGGTGCTCCTAACTGCCAATGCAGCCAGACTCCCCCTGCCTGCTCTGCTTTAAGCCGCAGCCAAGAAAAACCCTGCTTTTCTCCCAGGAGATGAGCCCTGACATCTCAGCCAGCCTGGACCCGGGGTGCTTCTTGCTGCACCAGCTGCTGCAGCACAGAAGGGTGCCTGGCCCCGGGGGTCCCCAGGTCTGGAAGAGTTAACAGGCAGGGGCTGGGAGGTGAGGGAGCAGCAGGAACAACCAGGAGTGATCAATACAGTGTGTTGGAGCCATGCACAAATCACAGCTTGGAGCCATAAATCTCCCTCCCGTCACATGCGATGAGGATGAGCAGGGAGCTTATCTCCTGGCTGCGGTGCTGCCAGCCGCTCCTCCTACACGCGCCCCACCGCGCACTGCTCTAGGACCTTGCCAATCCGGATGGGAGCTGCGGCCTCCCGCTCCGCCAGGCACCCCGCTGTCCCTGCAGGGTGAGTGGGGGGTCAGTGGTGGGGAGGCTGGTGGTGCCCAGGCATGGGTATAGCAGGGCTGCATCCATGAGGACCACTTTTGTGGGAGCAGGCACGCGGATTCAGACAAGGGCTGGAGGCCGGGATGATAGACTGGCTCTGGGCAAGATGTCCGGAAACAGCTGAAGCAACCCTGTCTCTCTGGCTGCTCCTGCCAGCCACCTGGGATGAATCACCCAGGGCGAGTGAGTCACCTGCCGGCCCCGCTGGCCTTGGCCATGCTGGCAGCAGAGCTTGGCAGCAGCATCCACTACACTTCCTCACCCTCCCCTTGGCACAGCAGCAGGGCTGTGGCTGCTCCACTTTCTGCAAGGGAAGAGCTGCGAGGAGAAGTCCAAGGGCTTGTGGAAGAAAAGGCAGCACAACATACATGGCAGGGCTGCCAAGAGTGAGCCCAGTGCTCTGTGTGTCCCTTCCCAAGCCAGATGCCAGGTGACCCCCATTCCAGCAGTAAGCACTCCAGGCAGGCTGGGACCATAGGCATGTGGCAAGCAGCCTGCTACTGGCGTCTGGCCGGGATCAATTTAATCTGTCCAATCCGAGGAAATCCAGCTCATCCAGATCTGGAAAGCACCAGTGCCTGGAGCAGCAGGCAAGGCAGGCAGGCAGGCAGGCGGGCTGCCCTCACAACCCCATCCCATGACCCTGGCCAGGCTCCAGCTGCCCCAGTATGGTGTGGCCTGTCGTTTATGGGAAGCAGGGTGAGGCTAGGGTTGCGCCGTGCTACTGCCCAGAGCATCCCTCAGCTGAGCCAGCTGATGACCTTATGCCCAGAGGAGGGCACATATGCTGTCACTTGCAGCACTGCATGCAAGCCCAGAGGCTCCTGCAGCCTCCTGCTGCAGGCAGCACTGGGCAGTGGTGCCCTGGCCAGGGGAGGACCAGGATGTGTCACTGAGTGCTGCCCAGACCCCAGAAGGAGACAGTCCTGGCTGCCAAGGGCTGGAAGTCATCGCCATCCTGCCTGGGAGCCTGGACTGGTGTGGGTGATGCATCACTAGCCCAGGGTGGCATCAGCCATGAGTTGAGGCCCCGAAGCAGGCAGGGGTGGATGCCAGGACCCTGTTCCTCTCCAGAATCTCCCAACAAAGCTTACTGTGCAGTCAGCAGCTGAGCTGGCATTGATTTATTGATTCAGCATCCATAGGGGTGGGAGCTGGGAGGGGCTCGGGCTTTGATCAGTCTCCTGCAGAGGAGCCAGGCATCAAAGGCTGATGCGTGGGCAGCAGTGGCCTCTCTCTGGGACAGCAGGGAAATCTGGCTGTTGTCTTGGTGGGCATAGCCTGGGCTGGGGGCCTGGATGCTCAGGTAGCCCAAAATGGCACTCACACCCTTCCTGGTGGTGCTGGTGAGGTGAAAGAGCTGGCAGGAGCCAGGGAACCCCTGGATGATGCTGAACCCCAGCTAAGCAGGGGTGCCACAACAATGGGAAGAGAGTTTCTCTCCCTGTGCTGCTGGCAATATCTGCCATTCCCAGCAGAAGAAGCAGACCAGGCTGCAGCTGCATTCCGAGGTACAACAGGCAGTGGTGCAGGGCACTATAGGCCCATGGCTGTGCCTGGCTCTGCCTCAAAGGTGGATGGGCAGGAGAGGTGAAGGGAGCAGGGCAGATGTTAGTGCAGCTGCTGTGCAGAGGTGACAGGTGGGATAAATGATCCTAGGTTCTCCAGGGGCCAGTAAATTAGAATCAATAGGAAGCAGGAATAATTTATTTGTTTGACATCGCCTGTTAATTAACTGGGCTGATGAGTGTGATGGGGAGTGGCAGGAACCCTTCCACCTGCTCAGCTGGTACCTTTCCACAAGGACTGGGAATGGCGTGGGGGAGTCCCATCCTCAGCAGCCCAGCATCTGTCGCTGCCCTCAGCAGTGGGGCAGGACAGGGACAGGAGGGGACAGCATGCAAGGGCTCTTGGTAATGGCCTGATTGCCTGTGGCAGGGCACAATGTGGGGAAAGGCTGAACATGGGGATGCTGCATGGCCAGCGGGCCAGCAGCGCACACAGTCCCCTTGCTCAGCATTTCCTCCATGCCCAGGCACTGCTAGACCTTGGCTCCTGCACCTCCCTGGCTGCTGCAGCTCTGGTGTGGCCCATGTGCTTGCTCCACCAGCTGAGTGTGCCTCCAACCAGGGCTATCTCTGCAGGCTCCCTCTACTTCCTCCCACTCCTGCCCTGTGCCCAGCACTGGCAGGGTCTCTGGCTGGGCCGTGTGCTGTCCACACTCCCGGCACATGTCCTTGGCTCTGCCTTGCCTGCATCCTGCTGGGCTCACATGCATCCTTGTCAGCTCTGTCAGGAATGGCTGTGAGCACAGCTGGCTGGAGACGTGTGCCCAGGCAGTGGCACCCCCAGCAGGGTGCAGGCACAAAGCTGTCCCCAGGTCCCCACTGGCAGGGTGCTAGGCTGTCCCTTCTCCACAGGCCCGCCTCAGCCCCAGGCAGCACCGTCACCTCCCTCTGTTTTTTTTAAAAGAATAACATTTCTGCTAAATACTTTAATCAGATTAGTAGCAGTGTGTCTGCAGTGCTGTTAAATCAATGCTCCCCAACACATCTCGGCGGCTAGAAATCAATTACTGTTTAAGCCGTGCCTTGGTCCCTGGCCTGCGATCAATATGGGAGATGTATTACTCTCCCAGAGTCTTTCCCACTAAAAACCTTTCATTTGTATAACAGGAGCTCAGGCAAAGTGCCGGTGCCCTCCCTTCCCACCTGCTCCTCATGGACCAGGCAGCCCCATCCCATCTTTGCTCTGGGAGGCTGCTGGGGCCAGCTGGCTTGGAGACTGTATGACACAGGATTAGGCCAATCCCTGCCCCAGGAGGAGGTGTGCAGTACTGGGCCAGCACAAAGTGTGCAAGCCTAGGTCCCGCACATGGTGGGGTGGCAGGTTAGAGACCCACAGGAAGGGTTGCCTTGTGCCCCTCAGGCCTCCTGGGCCCTGTTCCTGTGTGGCTGAATCCTCTGCCAGGTCCAATGCCCACTGCCTTGGCTTCTGCCCATCACTGCGTCCCCAACCAGGGCACTGCCAGACCCAGGCATACCTCAAGGAGGCTACAACCACTGCCCCTCATGCCCCTTCCCCAGAGCTTTGCCCCTCTGTAGACCCTTCTCTCCATAGGGCTTTTTCCCCCCTCCTCCGTCTTTGTCCCATCATTTGGAGAGTGATTTCCATTATTCATGATAAGGATCTTTAATTAGCTGTGAATATTAATGACTTACTCTGTAATTAATCATGCTTTGCATGCTAGAGAGGGGGCAGCTCCTAGCACCACCTTGGCTAAGTATGGGTGGCTCCAGCAGTGCTGGCAGCCCCAGGGTCTCATCCCATCCCAGGTCAGCACCCCCACCCACCCCATGGGACTATAGGAAGAAAGTGGCCCTCCATAAACACACCAGCAGCTTACCATTTGGGGAATCAGCCTCACATCCCTAGGCCAGGGCTAAGGGATGCTGTGAGGCACAGTGAGGGGCTCCTCTCACCCTTCCCCCTGACCCAATCTTGTTTCAAGAGCTGGGGGCAAGCCGAGCTGTGCTGGGCTCATATATCCTTGCCCAGCTCCATGGGTGCCTGTGAGGGATGAAAAGTTGCTTTCGGTGCATCAGCTGCTCTTCTGCCCCATGCAGTGCTCGCTGGCAGGCTCCAGGCTGAGTCCTGCTGGGGGCTGCTGGGCCAAAGCCCTGTGGAGCAGGTCTGCATTGGCCAAATCCACCTCACCCCTACCCAGCTCCAGGTGCTCTGCCTGAAGCAGACAGGCATCCTCATTCCTGCAGCTCCCCGCCCTCTCTGCCTGTCTGTCTGCACATTACCTCTTGGCCTCTGCTGACAGGGAATTTGTGTAGTCCCAAATCTTGCCTGGTCACCCCAAATTTGGTTCTGGCATTGCCTGCACTGAGGATAAACTGAGGCACCAGGGCTGGTAGTTTAGGGATCACTGCCTGTCCCCATCCTGACATGAC
This sequence comes from Vireo altiloquus, assembly GCA_013396875.1. Lineage (NCBI taxonomy): Eukaryota > Metazoa > Chordata > Aves > Passeriformes > Vireonidae > Vireo > Vireo altiloquus. Next base: position 1,387,117 of record VZRF01008665.1, on the reverse strand, counting down.
AGATCCTGGGTGCCAGGTGGGAGTGCCAGGGTCGGGTGTCCCAGATGCCTGGGTGACGGATGGAGAGCAGAGGCACCCGCTGGCCGCCGGAGGCCTCTGCCTGCCTGCGCCAAGCGCTCCCACGAGGGCAGAGTTTGCTTAAACAGAGACAGATTTAACTATTTCCATTACAGCTAAATGATGAGCCCCATAAACTTTATGGCTCCATGCGCATGAGAGCGGCTCTAATGGCCTTCACCATCTGGAGGAGATGGCTCCATGGGGGACCTGCCGCCCGCTGCCTGCCCACAGCCAGGACCTGCATGCAGAACCAGAACCAGAACCTTCCTGGCACCAGCGCTGGCGTGGGCCTGCCAGCACCTGCAGGTGGCACAATGCCGCTGGCTCTCTCTGTGGGGCTGCCTGTGTTTGACCCCGATGTGATCCTGCTGTGGAGAAGATGAGCTGTACCTGGAGGTGGCCCAGTTAGCACCGGTGCTCGTGGGGGTCTGCACCCACCTGGCAACAGGGTGACAAGAGAGCACTCCTGGATGCCTTTTCCTCCCATCCTCTGCTCACAACTCTGCAGGGGCAGGCTGGGAGCAGCTACTCACTTTGGTCCTTCCTGTACCTCCAAATGCCTCCAGCACACTCCCTGCCACTTCTCTGCTGGTACTGTGCTGCAGGATCTGTCGCTGGTGGGTGCAGGAGGACTGCCTGGCAAGGCAGGTGTGCTCTGCACACCCAGCTGCCCCTCAGCAGTCCCTGTCCCTGCTGGTGGCTGACTGTGGCGGGTTTGTAGGGGGCTGTGGGGCACCTGTGTCAATCATTCCCTACAGAGAACTGTTGGTATGACTCCGACCCATGCAGGGGTGCTGCTGGGCTGGCAGTCCAGGCAGGGTACTGCAAGTGCACCTCTCAGGGGTGGAGGGATGGGCAGGTGCAGGTGAGGACACAAAAGCCATCGCCTCTATGCTCCTAACCCTGGATTTTTATGGCTCCCATGGCAGCAGCCCCATGGTGCAGAGCATTCCCCCATGATGGTGGGCTGGTGGGAGTGTGGCTGCATGGCCATGGCCAGCCAGGGCAAGAGGGCTGTGAGGCTGCCAGCTGCCAGCCTGGAGCTGAGAGCGAGGGCTGGGATTGCTGGCATGGTGCTGCAGCAGAGGATTAGGTTTGGTGCAGGAGAGCCAGAGAGATGCTTTGAAGTCTCATGAATATGAATCAGTGGCTTGGGGCAGGAGCAGAGGGTCTACGGCTAATCTCTCCCTTGCTGTGGTGACAAGTGTGACAAACAGTGTGTGGGCCAGGAGGCAGGGCAGGGCGCAGGCAGGGGACAAGGGATGGCAGGAAGGACAGCCCGGGTGAAGGGGGGCCATGTTGCTGGCACCTGTTGGGGTGCTGCACCAGGTGCTCTGCAGTGCATCCCGGACAGCCTCCCCCATCCTTGTGCCCACCTCAGCTCCTGGAATCCCACTCTGAGCAGGGTGCTGTCCCCACGGATGCTGGCACGCCCCTGGGCTGTGGGCCCCAGGCAGAGGTGGTGGCGTGGCTGCTGGCTGTGCCCATCTGGCATGGCAGTGCAGGCAGGGAGTGCGGCAGTGCAGGCAGGATGCAGCCCCTCAGGGCTGGCAGTGTGGGCAGGGACAGCTGCCTCAGATGCCGTGCTGGGTGTTTGGCCAGAGGCAGGGGCACAGCTGGGGCCAGGGTACCACAGCTAGGAAAGGGACCCAGCTCTTTCTCTGGCTCATCCCACCGCCAGCCCAGCCTTGTATGAGCTGGTAGAGACCCCACAGAACCCAGCCGGGTCCCATCGATCCAGGTCGTGGTGCCATCTGCTCACTGGTGCTGGGGGCCTGCCTGCCATAGCCTGGGCGCCATGGAGATGTCATGTTTGGGTCTGCTCCTCCTGTGAGAGCCTGAAGCCCTCGGTGCTCTCCTAGGAGACAGTAACTAGAGCAGATGCTTGCTCCTAGCAGGACATGGCTGGGGCTTGCAGGAGAGTCTCTGAGATCAATTTGGAGGTTGTTTTGATGCTCTCCTGTTGCAGCATGGTGATGGCAGCTGCCTGCTCAGCCCAGGGGACTGTGCGTGGACAAGCACTGGCTGGCAATGCTTGGTGGGGCTCAGAGAAACTGGGCTGGTGCAAGCCACAGAGAAGGCTCTCAAAGACTGTGGGTGCTAGCAGTGAAGTTGCTGTTTGCTCTGAGGGTGCCCAGAGCTGCCATCTCTCTTCCAGCATCCATGGCCCAGGATGCTGTGACTCAGGGCCAGGTCAGAGCACTGAGCAGGGAATGCTGTTCAGACTGCTTGCTGGAGGACAGGGAGGGGAGAGTGAGGGCTGGAGCGACATCATGGCAGGAAGACAGACAAATGCAGAGCAGATGTTTAATTATCAGCACAGCGTTATCGGATCCCTGAAAATCTCTGTATCCAAATGTAGACATTTTATGGGAGCATACGCCTCTGCTGGGAGCTGGAGCTGTAACACAGTGCCCACCTACCCGTAGACTGCATCACCGGGGCTGGCACTGTTTGCCTCTGCTGTGGATGGGGCACCCGTAGGGCTGGAGCTGGGCTGGGGAGGCCCATCAGGAGCTGTGTGCCATTGTGGGGATGAAGCTCACTGCAAGCTCACGGCCTCAGAGGCACGGTCCTCCATCCATCCTGCTTCATCCCACTGTGCAGGGACATGCTGGGATACAGCAGCTGGCCCCCGTGCCCAGCTAGGGGCCTGGACAAGCACAGGGCCAGGCAGGGGCTGAAAACTGCCTTCATCTTACATCCATCACCTCTTAAAGCTGGTCCCTACTGGCCCAGGCAACTTGTAGAAATTTCTTAAAGTCCTCTGATATCTCTGTGGTCTCTGTTTTATACTGTAAGACTTGCAAGGGGTAGGTGTGCCTGTCATCCCTGCATACAGGCTGTCTCTCCTCTACCTCACATCTCTCCCGTAGCCCTTGGCTGTTCTCTGGCACACCTGGGGCAGTTGAAGGGTTCTGCCACTGTTAGAGTGGGAGCTGGGGGAGTCACAGGCAGAACAGCTGCCCAGGGTTCTTGGCTGGCCTGAGCTTTGTGCACCAGTTGCCTCTTTGCTGCTGGAGGAGCTGGAAAGGTTGCCTGCCCTCCTATGGGCTATGGACCACTGTTTGTGCTTCAATATGGGGATATGCTGTAGGTCCCTTGAGATATTCCAGCTTGAGGCTGCAGCCAGACATAGGGCTGGTCTCCAGCAGAGCCCAGTGCTGCATCTCTGTAAGAGCATCCTGCAGGGAAGGGCTGGTGTGGGGCTGCCCTGGTCCCCCTGCCTGAGCCCTGGGGCATGGCTGTCTGACTGTGCCAAGGAAAGTACTCGGCAAGAAGAAACAAGTACAGGCTGGTCCTCACCCACAGGCAGGTGTGAGGGGCACCGGGGCAGAAAGCTCTAACGACCCCTATCTAGCATCACTGTGAGAGACCTCTGCAATCCAGGGGAGCCCCCAAGCTGGGGTTTTGCCACAGGAGCTTCCCTGAGTCTCCCCTACCAGTTCTACAGAGCTGCTGGGGGGATGCCCATGCTGAGGGAGGGATTTCCAGTGTCACATTAGGGATGGCAGCAGTTTGTCCCCAGCGTGGAAATCTCATCCCAGGCAGCCCAGCCTGCCTTCACTGCTCCGCAGTCCCTTGAGGCTGTAAACATTTTGGATTCCCTGCCTCGCCTGCTCAGGCACCTTGCAGATTCAGGGCATGTTGCTGTCTTAAAACCCATCAGGTTTCCTGTCACCTCCCAGAGCCCATGAATCTGTGGGCCTGATGGAGCTGGGACTGAAATGGTCCTGCAGGCGAATGGCTCTGCACACCCTGTACACAACCACCTGCTCTTCTCTCCACACATCTATAATTCCCCCCAACCCTTGGGAAGCTGCTCCGGCATCATCCCCAGCAGGCTGGAACTGGCTGCTCTTCTGTAGCTCAGTCCCCGGAGTTCTCAGGGACATCCTGGGTGTCAGCTAGCACATCCAGCTATAGCCAGGACTGTACCCTGGCTGTCAGCTCTGCCAGGGGGCTTAGAGATGGGGTAGGAGAAGGGTCTGTCACTCTTGCCAGCCTAATAAGCCAGAAGTTCGAGTCTGGGATATTTTTCTTGCTACTGTCATACTGTTTTACTGTCTGCATCCCTGCTCTTGGGGAGGGGGGAATTAGTGATGCTGTGAGTGCCGGAACCCCATCAGGCAGTGGCAAATAAGGGCTACACGTGCAGCCGACAGCCCCAAACCCTCATAAATCTCCTTTGCATGGCCCATGGCTCACCTAAGTAGATTTGATTTGTCAAATATTAAAATTAATTTAGAATTGAGTGGTGGCCTGTGTGCGCACCCTGCTCTCCCGCCTTCCCCCTGCTGCCACCTCTGCTCCTGCCCAATGCATCATCCCCGGCCCCGCGCTCTCGCCCCAGCCGGGGTGCCGGGAGCCAGGATAAATCATCCTGCCGCCACGCTCAAAGATGAGACGATTGCTTGCTCGGCGGCAGGGGATCACAGGGGAAATCACACCGCGTGCCACCCGCTCCGTGCTGGGGGCGGGGGAGACGCCACGCTTAGGCAGAGATTTATTTATTTGATTTTACTGGGCTGGGATTTTTTTTCATCTCTCAAACACCCACGAGGGAATTGCAGCCCCTGGAATATTAATGCCACACAGGACGCCAGCTCGTTAAAATGTCACCTGGCTGTAATTTCTCCTGTGCTTATTATTCCCCAGGGAGCACGAGCTCCCATTCCTCCCTGCTCACGGTGGTCCCAGCACATGGGGCAGCCCTGCCCGTCCCCTTTACTGCAGCATCAGCTCTGCTCTATCACATCACCCAAAATGTTTCTGGCCCTCTTCCACCACCGCAGAGGTGGGCTGCACCGTCTCCAGCATTTCCTGCTGAGCTGAGCCCCAAGAACTGCTGCTGTGAAAGACAGCACCAGCATGGTGCAAACCCAGCCTGACTGGCACAAGGGATGAGGGTTGCCACCGTGGATAGAGATGGAAGGGCAAGGGGTCGGCCAGCGGGCAGTCTTGGCATGGGCTGGGGACAGGGTGGCACGGGGAACAGCTGCCTTAAGGAAACTTTGGCTCAGTTCCTGCAAATTAATGTTTTTTTCCCAAACAGTTTCCTGGCGCTAAGCGCGACGCGGGGAGCAATTATCTTTAGTGTCGATGTTATTACCATAAAAATTGCATTGAGGACTTTTCTCCTCCGATTAGAAAGTTAACGATCATCACTGCCTTCATTGTTCCCCGCACCGTGCTCGCTCTAATAAAGAGTCTGTGCACTTTACTTTTCACTTAGCATGAAAATTACCCAGCTGCTGCTGTGCACGGCTGTGCAGCCCCCGCGCTCACCTCCCGGTGACGGGCCCTTGGCAGGTACTGGGAAGGAGCAGCCGCCAGCTCAGCTGGGATGGACGAGCTGCCTGGCGGCTTCCCCGCGTGGTGGAGGCCAGGGCTTGGCTCAGGGCAGGGGATGCCGATGTCATGGCCACCCATCCTCTGTCTGAGGCTCAGGGAGCACCTGAGGAAGCTTTTCCACGTGCTCTCCTTCAACGATGTGCCATCAGCAGTCCCTGCTCATGACCATCTGCTGGGCATCCTTGGACCCACAAAAGCCAAACCCATAGGGGATCATCCCTGCTTCTCTTTCCAAGGGCTTGGAGTGGAGGGGATGGGTCCAGCCTTGCCATGGTGGCTGCACTTCCACTTGAGACTCCACCATGGCTCTCCCTTCATGGCCAAGCTGGGGCTCCCTCCTGGCCACACTCCAATTATCTCTCATGGGCAGTGGCACAGGTGAGCCCTGCTGCTGTCGGCTGCTTGACTGCCCTGCCATGCAGGCAGCACAGCATCGCTGCTTACAGCAAACCAGTGCTGTGCCTGACTATGGACATCCAGGCTCTGGCACTTGCCGTCAATCCCACCACCTCTGATTGTCACAGGGAATATTTGCATCATTTTGCTCAATACAAGCATAGCTCTTTAAATGCTCGAAGTGCTGTAAAAATCTTAGCTAATCTTCAGAGAGAGCTTTTTCATTTTTTTTCAAAGCTCTTCATTACTCCCTAATTGTTCAAACTTCTCTTCTTTTCCTTCTGATTAAAAGCAGATTTTAAAAGTGCAGTTCAGTTTCTCAGCTATTTTCAAGTCAAATGGATTCCATCCCCCTCTCCATGTATTAATAACCTGTTCTCGTGCATCCCCCAGTGAGCCAGTAAAAGCCCTTCTGAGCAGAGACAAGGTGACAGCAGCGCTCCGAAGGGAGCGATTGGAAGGGGGTTACAGCTTGGAGGGAAAGAGATCCATCTATCCAGCTATCTATCATCCATCCTGCTATCATCCGTCTACCAGAGAAATAACATTTGCAATTCTGCTTTAGCTCTTCCTAATAATCATTAATTTTTTTTTTCACCTTCCCAACCAGTAGTAGGAGGAGACGCAGGGGTTTGGGGTGCAGGCAGCTCTGTGTGGCTGGGGGGGTGCAAGAGGAGAGGGGCACGGTGTGTGGTGCCCGGCGGTGCAGGCGGCTGTGTCTGTGTGCGGTGTGTGGGATGGCTGCGCTGCTGGGAGGGGAGAGCAGGGCAGCCCAGTGCTGGTCAGCAGCACACCCCGCAGCAGGAGAGAGTGTGTGCTGAGCTGGAGAAGCACCTTGCTGAGGGGATTCTGGAATTCTGGGATTCTGGAGGCAAAGATCAGACAAAGTGCTGCTCTGGGCTCTGCCCCTGCCCAGCAGGGTGAGCCTGATGTCAATTGTGGATCCAAATGGTGTGGTGTGGTCACACTCAGCACCCAGATATGCAGCGTGCATCTTCCTCTCCCGGTCCCCTGGGACTGGCCCCAGAGTGCCACTGTCTCCAGCTGGTAATGCCAGACACCACGCCCCATCCCAGAGCCCTGTCCTCAGCCAGCTGGCCTGCTGTAGGAGACGGGACAATGATGGATTGCAGCATTTATGCATCTTCCCAGAGAGGAAATGCCAGGTCTTGCAGGGCTCCATCAGCTGTCAGCAGCGGGCAGGGCAGGACCGAGGCCATACTGAGGAGTGGGTGCTGATTTCCAATGAGCAACGCAGAGGGTAGGAGGGGGAATCCCTCTGCCACTGCCCAGGCCAAGTATCTATTCCCTGTCTTGGGCACCTTCCTTCCTTTTAGTTATAATCACACTACCCACCTCGGGCTGGGGCAATGGCCCCGTAAAGCATCCCTGCTCATCTGGAGGAGTCTGGGGGAGACCCCAGCACAACTCAGGGGATGAGCTGCTGCAGTTAATGGTCCCACTCTGCAGCGGGCTTCAGACCTGCTCCCAGCTTGGTTTGCATCATCTTCGAGCTACTTGTTGCTCTTAGATCATCACCTGCCAGTGCCAGCAATTGTAAAAGTTTTAGAAATTGTGAGCCATCTCTTTGGTTGCCAAGGTTCTTCAGACCCAGGCTAAGGCAGTGTGCTGCAGCTCTGAGCTTCAGTATTACCCTGGTTGTGTGTACAGCAACTCTGGATTCCCCAGCCACATCCATGACAAGTCCAAGACATCTTCTGTGCTGGAGAGATCTCTTCTTCAGGCCACCCATGCTTCCCCTGGAGCACCATGAGACAAAATCAGGTAGCTAATGGAGCTGGGAGGTGGGAGGTATCAGTGGCTGGCACCTGGTACCTGGGAGAGGCTGCAAGCAGGGTCACACACCAGCCCCCAGCCTTCAGGAGATGCCAGCAGGCTCAAGACTTTGGCCCTTCCATGGATGAAGGGATGCTGGTGGCCCAAGCATGGGAAGAGCCACTCTGTGCCAGGGTGCCAGCATCCCCTCAGCTGGGCTGTCCCGGCAGATGGCAGCAGGGATGCATCGCAGCCTGGCAGTGCATGGGGACCTCTCTGGTGCCCCGACCTTGGAGTAATCTTCAGTAGGATTAAGAGCTTAAACGTATCCGTGTAATTGCCAGGCCCCTGCTGAGCTGGAGAGAGTGTGAGTGCCAGCACAGGGAGGCAGTGCCCAGGCGTGTGCTTGCTCCTCCCTGCTGCTTGCTGCTGCCTCCTGCTATTGCCACCGCTGCAGGCACCACTGGGAGCCACCAACCACCCTGAGTATGGATGGCAGGTGGCTCAAGGGGGATAGTGCCCAGGCACTGACAAAGAATGGGCTCCAAAGAAGAATTTCAAGTGTGCAGAGACCTGAGTGTGCTGCCTGCATCTCCCTGGCATGGCCTCAGTCCTCCCAGACATCCCTCTAGATGCCCCTTTGGCACCCCTCCGGCACCCACCAGCTCTGTGTCCAGGGAAGGACATGTGGCTGCTCCTATGTGTGATTTGAGGAGTAAGGAGGACTGGCTGGGATGCCAGGAGCCAGGAAACTGTCCTGCCAGGCTGAACCTGGCTGGGCTGGCAATATTTTAGGGTTTATTCCTCTGCCAGGGGGAAGCAGGGCATGCAGCTGGCAGTGTCAGCATCTGTAGGGTGCTCGGTGTGGGTTTTCAGCCCCCATCAGCAATCAGAAGGTATTCAGGGTTGGCAGAGGTGTCAGGGGGTCTCAGACACCCCCGGAGAGCACCCAGGTACTGGATTAAGGACACTAGTGTGCTCCCTGCCCAGCTATGCCAGCGGGGTGCCAGCACCCCAGTCCCAGCCCCTCCATCTGATTCGGGGTTTGGCATAGAGTGGGGAGCTGCCATCCCAGCCCCCTCACTGTCTGCCTAATGGTCCCTGACATTTAAATGAGATTTAGTGCTCAGCCCGATGCTGAATATTCATGAGCCCATGCGGCCCTGACAGCCCGGCTGGGGCTGCTCTCATGATTAATAATTTGTTTTTCCCTTTACTGTAAACCTCACCTGCACTCGCTGCTTGCTCTGGCACTGCCAGCTCCATCGCTGTTGGGGAGCACCCATGCCCTGGCCCTGCAGGACCTTCTCCTCTGTGCCTGCTGTGGGGTATCCACTGCAGGGGCAGGCACTCCCAAGGACCCAGCCGGGGTGGCATCTGCCAAGCACCAGGAACCTCTTCATTGCTCTTAGTGGGCCACGCCCTATGCACAGGAGCGAATGTCCTGCATGCCACCGGAGTAGAGGCAGCCCTGGATGTCTGGCCTCTGTAGTAATTCCAGTTGCCCTCACACAGAGACACCCTGGAGAAATACAACCAAGTTCTCCTGCTGCTTCCATGCCGGGCTACCTCTCAGCTGGCAGCAGCTCATGTGGTGCTAATGCTAACAGGCCCTCCCAGGTGGACAGGCAAGAGGTGAGTAGTCCACAAGCCCAGTTTCCAAGCTTTTGGTGCTGTTCCCTGGGTTTGTGGCTAGTTCAGTTGTTCCCTCTGCAAACCCAGCACAGCAGTGTCCAGCCCCACCTTGGACACTGACATCCCTTACAACCATTCCCAAGGTCACTGCTGCCAGGACCCTCACTTCCCATCTCACTGCTTGCAGCTGTGTCCTGGAGGTGTGTGCAACAGCACAGCCAAGAGGGACCAGCCCCAGGGGGCTCCCATGGGACCTGGGGGAAGCTGGGGGGCCAGGCTGCCATCTCCCCTCTGGCTCAATAGATCGGCTCCGGCAGCTCTGCACAAATTGCATAAATATTCATGGAGAACTGGAGGAAATGTGACTGTCCCGGCTGATTATACGCGCCTGTCCTGAAGGCTGCGGCTGCTCTCCCGGCACTGCTGGCCAAGCTGCTGTCTTAGGGCGAGATACAGCAGGGGTGCCCCAAGCTGCCCACCTGCAGTGTGACAGGGCATGGAGCTGCTGGGGCCACACACAGGGCTGGAACAAGGACCGCAAGCTCAAGCCAAGGATGAGGCTTTTCCAGAGAAGGTCCCAAGATACTCAGGGTTTTCCCAGAGTGTCACACCAGCCTCTACACATGGTCCAGGGGCTGCCCTGCATGCAGTCATGGTAAACCACTCCCCAGTGACATGTCACATCCACTTTGGTGACTTTGGCGTGTTCAGCACTGCCTCTGCCCCCTGGTGCTTTGGGCAGACATGGGCAGAGAGTGGGACAGAGCTCCCGAGAACAGCCCAGGGAGACATCCTGGGGAGACAGCCCGGCTGGGATCCCTACACGCTGTAGAGATTAATCCCCTGCAGACCTGAGCAAGGTGCTGGGCTAATAGCCTGATTTATTCCTTCCCGTCTCTCTGGAGCACGGGAGGTTCCCCACTGTGTCCTGAACGACCTCATGCATAATACCATGCACAATCCTATTAATGCCGCCCCGCCACGCGCTCCCTGCTTAGTGCCGCCACTCGCCAATGCAATTTCCCCATGATATATGGGAAAAATAATTGAACTATATTTGAAAATATATTGAGAATTATGGCACGCACACGACGGGATTTATAGGGGCCATATTTCACAAAACCATAGCCCTGCACACCAAGGTGCCCGGTGTTTGCAGGGAGAGACCCATGGTCATGGAGGGTGTGTGTCCAGGGCAGGCAGCGTGGGAACAGCTGCCACCACCCTCGTGGGCCTCAGTATGCAACCACTGGAGTTGGTACAGGGCTCAAAGGGATCTGGCACTGACCTGCACCTTGGGAGCAGCGGGGGAAGCCCCCAGGAGCAGGCGGTGGGTGCAGCAGGATGCAATACCCGGCTGCTCTAGGAGCCGAGGAGGCAGCTGCAGCCACACATGCAGCTGTGTGGGCATGGCCACTGCCAGCCAGAGCTTGGCTGAGCTTAATCCCCTCCCAGTGGGAGGGAGGAAATTCTCCTGGCATCATGCTGCCTGCTCAGCTGCATGGCTCGGCTCACTGTGCCAGGTGGCCAGTTAGCCATGTGCTGGATCCCCTGGCCTGCCCTGAGGTGTCCCGGCGAGGGACTGGTGGCTCCCCACCCTGAAGGAGGTAGGGAAGGGACTGAGGACTCTGCACAGAACTTCCAGACCTGTGAACCTCCACAGCTGCCTCTCTAGCCCCTTCAGCCCCTACACTGCCCTGCCTGCAGAGGGGCTTTTCCCTGCCTGGCTCTGGATGCCCGATGCAGTGACAGTGCACAGGGGACACATCCTTTCCCTCCTCATCCCACCTCTGCCTCCTGCATAGCCTCCCTGCTCTCTGGTCAGATGCCCCAGGCACCCCTGCCTGCACACCACCCCCCACCCCCCCAGGTTGCCATGCTGGGCACGTCCTCAGCACTGTGGGCGCTGCTGGCACAGGTGCCGCGGGGAACATTAATCTTTAATTTCCTGTCAAAGCCTCTTGCTGGAGAGAGCAGCACCTGGCACGGGGGTACAGCAGATGCCCGCTGTGATGGGGGGCCAGGAGACAGGCTGCCCTGGGCATGGAGGGTTCAGATGGGGCACTCAGCCCTGCATGGAGTCCCACAGCTGCGCAGCCCTGCACCTGAGGCAGGCAGGGGAGCAGCAGCAGCAGATGTGTGCTTGCCTAGGGGAATGAAGAGGAGAGAGGCAGCTATGCTGCCCAGATGGAAAACCTCCCCCAGGACCACTGGCTGCCAGAGCTGGATAAGGAGATGACCCTGTGGGAAACCAGGTCTCTCCCTGGCCCTGTCTGACTCAGCTGTCCTCATGGCTGCCCCTGGAACGGGAGCATGCAAGGATGGGATGGTAATTGCTATCAGCTCTCAGGGCTGAGGGGTCACAAAGCCTTCATCCCTATGGCCCATTGAAGGGATCCCAGGGCATCACTGTCTGGAGGAAACTCCCAGCGTGCCCTGGGGAAGGGGAACTATAAATAGCTGCTCAGTGAAGGGCGGAGGGGGACTGTTTGGGAAGCTGCTTTGTGAACAGGACAAAGAAGAGGCGTCTTTGCACTTGCTCTTCATTAGCTGCCTTCCTCTGGCTGGCCGGGCCAGGATGCGCTCACATCGAACGACAGCAGGATGTAGCTGTCGGTGTCAAGGACGCGAACAATGAGGGCTTTAAATAGCAGCGCTGCCTTTGAAACCCACTTGCCTGCGCCACAGACAGAGCCCGGGAAAATTGTGCGGCATGAGAAGCCAGGGGTGTGGGAGCAGGGGTGCCCTCGCCCCAGCGAAGGGACTCCCAGTGCCACAGCTGCTGCCTGGGGGCAGGTGGTCTGTGACCAGGACATGTGGAGCCCCGCCCAGAAGTGCCACGGGATGCCTGAGCAGACACACTCCAGACCCTCTGGCTGCTCCCAAGCAGCAATGTCCAAAGCTCCCACTGCATGGTCCCCTGACATCAGGTAATTGGCAGCACCTCCCTGACCTGCCAGAAAGGCGCCTCTTGGTTGCTGTTTCCTTTCCTCCTGCTCTGGCTTCTGATCTCATCCCACCTTCCAATAGGGGATGAAAAAGCCCTGAGGGACTGCTGGCAGCATTCCTGCCGTGCTGGTAATGAAGGAACCTCTTCACCTCCATCAGGATGAGCCAAACAGCCAGCAGCATCCAGTGGTCCTAGCAGGGTTTTGGTGGTGCATGAGACGGATAAAGAAGGTGCTTTGCTATCCTGGGGAACCCAGGTCCGTGGTGTCGCAGTGCAGGACAGCCCTGGCTGGACATGGGATAAGGTGCTTGGGAACAGCACATGAGACTGATGGAGAGAGATCGGAGCCAGCAAGCCACGTGTGAGCACGTGCGTGTGCACGGGGGGGGGCTGGCTGCGTGTATTAGCAGGCCCTTAAATCAACACAGCACTTCAGACAGGAAGGAAATAGGCTTTGCCGACGGCAGGAGCGGCACTTGCTTTGTGCACATTACAGAACATCAGGAAAATGTCAAATTTACATAAAAATGATACAAACTCATTGGAAGAAACATGCATCCAATTATCGGCCCCAGCGCTGGCACGGCTCCGCAGCCAGAGGCTGGCCGGCGGCTGGCTGCAAGGGACCCAGCCCCGGGCCATGCATTTCATCTCTGGGTGTTTAACATCAAAGCTGCAAACAGCCTCGGCTCAGCTGGCCACCCTGCTCGCCCGCTCCCTCCCTCCCTCCCTCCATGCCACTGCCACTGCCACTGCCACTGCCACTGCCACTGCCACTGCCACTGCCACTGCCACTGCCACTGCTGCACCACTCGGGCACACAGGGTACAGGGCAGGGGTGGTAGTGCCCGGCTGAGGCTGGGTGGGATTCGGTCCCACTCCTGCCAGCTCCAGAGGGGAAGGGGCTGTCTGATTGCAGCACCCCTGTATGGCAGGAGCATTGAGGGGAGGTGGGGGCACAGCTGAGCAGCCCAGAGTAACAGGGATGGAGAGCTTGCTCATGCAAAAACACACAGAGATTTTTCAGGTTGGGACCCCATTCCTGGCTCTGTACTAGGCTGTGCCAGTGGGCCCTTCCCTCCTTCCTGTTCCCACAGGATGCCCACTGGCATCCCCAGGGCTGGAGGAAGCCACATCTGGCCCATCCCTCCTGCTGTGGGGCCTCAGCTGGGCAATGTGGGCTGGGCACAACAGCCTGCATTCTCCTGGGGCTGGGGGCACCCAGGGGGACCGGGAGTAAATGTGGGGATGTGGGCAGGGGCTATCTCAGTGGGTGCCCTCCAGCCTTGCCTGTGCTGGCATCACACCCTCCTGCCCAGGATTGATGGCCCATCCTGCGGCCCCTTCCCAGCACTCTGAACTCTACATTTCTGTCCCTGCCACCGGACGGGATTGATGTGTCAGTGAGCGCAGGCAGTGGCTGTAACTCATGCCCTGGAGCCAGGCTCCCGGCTCGTTACTCACTGGGCACCATCACCATATGAGTTACAGCTCTGCCTTGTGCTGGGACACATCAGTAGCGAGGGATTAGGGCAGGGGTGAAAACGGCTGAGGCAGGGCTGGGGCAGGGGGCAAATCTGTCCCTCTAAGCTGGCTTTCCAAACCATCCCTCAGGCTGGCATCCCCGGCACACCCACATGCAACCTGCTAGCTGCCTCTGTCCCTGGCTGGGAGGTGGGCACACATGGCCCTGAGGAGTGATGCTGAGGTCCCGGCCAGGGATGGAGGGTCTCACTGCAGCTGGGATTCCCCGTACCACACCTGCCAGCTGGTGCCCAGGCTGCAGCGTGTGGGGGAGGCTGACGAGCTGTTAATTACAGGTGCTGCTTGGCTGGTGCAGCCCGTCTCTGCTGCTCGGCTGGCAGAGCCGTGCGGCGGGTGACACACTCCATGATAAATTGATATCCCGTTTAGCATCAATTTTCCCTTCTCTGGTGGCAGACAGCTGTGCTAATGGGATGGGACAAGTGAAAATGAAATAACAGGCCCCGAGCACACCGGCACATGCCGCACTGTTGGCACTTCTGCATGGCTGTCGCTCCCCAAGAGACAGGCAGGACCCCACGCACCCCAACGTGGGGACCACATGGCTGGCAGCCTCCAGGCTGGGCTGCCTTCATCTTAGCAGCTGACGTTCCCCCAGGGTGGGTTTGTGACATGTAGTGTGTGTCAGTGCTAGGTGCCACCAACTCTGGCGTTTGCAGCACCTGGAGGAGCTGCTCCTGTCAGTGGGCTTTGAGGCTGGCACAGGAAGAGGGCTGGCTGCAGCATGACCAGTTCTTGATGGTCAGCGTGAGACCGCGTGGTGTCTGCATCCTCTTGGTGTTTGCAACGCATTTAGAGGGTGGTGACTTGGCACATTTCTTATTTATAGCACAGCACATAGCTAGGAGCCACTGAAGGATTTGGTTGGCGTTCAGTGCCCAAGCTATATTGGGTATTTGCAATGCACACAATGCCCGAGCTGACGTGTGCAGCATTCCCAGTGCCTGTGCCAGATTTGGCGTATGCAATAGCCCGTGGCACTCTGTACCCACAGTCGCACAATTTTTTGGTGCACTCAGCACCAGCCACATGCTTGTTATCAGGAGTGTGTTTGTCAAATTGGTGCCTGCAGTGTGTTTGCAGTCATGGTGTGTGCAGCGCTTGATGCCCACAGTTTGCTTGATAATTGCAGAGTGCTCAGCACTTAATACCTGTGGCATCATTGTTATTTACACAGCCCTCGCAGTCAGTGTCAGCAGCGCTTGGCATACACAGTGTGCGCCCTGCCGCCGATGATGTTTGCAGCACCTTCAGTGTCTGGTGTCAGCTGTGGTTTTGTGTTTGCCAAGCGCTCAGCAATCTCTCCAGTCAAGGTGTGCCCGGCGTCTGTTCGGCTTGGCATTTGCGGCGTAGCCCGTGCTCGCACCAGCCGGCTCTCCGCGGTGTGCTCAGTGTTTTGATTCCTGTGGTGCGATGAGTGTTCACAGCAGACTGCTGGCACTGCGGTTGGTGCCCAGCACCAGTGCCCGTGTGGTGCTCGTGGCGGGCTCAGCCTTGGTGCCTGCAGCATGCTCCCGCTGCCTGCGCACTCCCGCTCGCTCCCACAGGTGTGAGCGCTTGCCCTGCATCCCTCCCCAGTGCCCAAAGCACTGCTCACTCGCAGTATGCTCTGTAAGTGCAGCCCATGATGTGCTCAGCACAAGGTTCCCAATGCTTTTGCCATTTGCCGAACTTGCTGCACAGTGTTAGTGGTGTTCCTACTATGCAGCCTGTGCTTGGTACCAGAACTGGCCCACTTTGGAGCAGCTGCACAGTCTGTGTGCATTGCACCAGCTCTTGCATTAGCAGTGCCACCAGCCCTTGCTGTCCCTGTTGAGGCTCACTCCAGTGCACTCAGAACTCACAGTCCATCATGCATCCTATGTCCACAGTTTTCAGTGTCTGTGGCACATGGGGCACCGATGGTGCCCTCAGTGCTCAGCATCAGCTGCCAGTTTGCAGGGAACTGGTGCTTGGTGCCTAATGGTGTCATGTTTGCAATGGCCCAGCTCACCTTTGGCATCAATGCTTCCAGGATGCTTGGCAGTCAGATACTTTCCCTATTTGCTGTACGCTGCAGATGAAGACCAATGAGGTGTTTGGACTTTGCAACATGCACTTGGTGCCAGCTGCTTGCCTGGGGTTTGGAGCACACGTGGTGCTGAAGGCACCAGTTCCTCAATCCCTGGCACAGAGCGTGTGCCATGTTTGCCACGTGCTCCACAGCCAGGTGGCACTTGCCTTGCCGTCAGAGCTCATGGCCCATGCAGAGTGCTCAGTGCCCAGATGTGTGCTGTGCCTATGGTGTACCCAGCCCAGGGTCCACTTCCCAGTGATTGTCTCTGACTTCCCATTCACCTTTCAGACCCAGTCTGTCCACCACATCTCCACCAGCCACCAAGGGGCAGGGGCAGCCCAGCCTTTTTGCCCAGCAGCCTCAGGAGGGCAGGCAGGGTACCCCCAACATATATGCTATCAGTCGAGCTATGGCATTGATGTTGAGGTTTTAATCACGCAAATGATGGAAAATGGGGAGCGATGGTTCCCATGGTAACACTAACTCTGCCCCTTGCCCGTGGCGCACGGCTGTGCACGCACAGGACCGTCATGGGCACCATGCAGCTGAGCTATTGCTGCCTGGGGAGCCATAACTCCCAGCCTCCTGACTTGGGTGCATTTAAAACCTCAGCCCTATTGCTGTGCTGAGGCAGCTCTGCTGGCAGTTTACGACTCTGTTGTTTTTAGGAAAGCCAAACGGGAAGCAGGAGCTGCCTTGGTGAAATACTGCAGATGGGACAGGAGGAGCGCTCCAGGGCCAGGAGGAGCCATGGGGTGCTTGACCCAGCACCAGGTATCAATGACTGCAGGGGTCAGGGCAGGATGGGGCCTGCAGGCACAGCTGAGCATGAGGAAGCAGCTGAATGATGTCTCTCGGAGCATGAAGAGCTGATCCGCACGCTCCGCTGGTTGGGCACATTCCCATCCAGCTTCTCTCATCCCTCAGGGCCAGAGATGGGATGGAGGAGTGAGGTGTATGGGTACCAACCCTGCTGCTCAGTGTGGGTGCTCCTGGAGTGCCAATATTTGCTGTGCCCTACACTGGGGCTACTTGCAGGCTGCACTTCTCCAGAGGTGTCTGAAGAACCTGGTGATGGGCTTCCTGACACTGCTGTGTCGGCCTTCAGCCCTGCAGTATTCATCACCCTTCCACTCTCATGCCAGTGCACGAGAGACCTGCTCCCTGGTGCAGGGTGAGGACTGTTTGGGGTGGGATGGGGCTCTCATCCTCCCTGCACACCACAACAAGGCTACATCCTTCTGCACACTGCCTTTCCAGTGTGGCACAGCTCTTGGCATGTCCCCTTGGCTGTGACATGACATCCCAGCTGTGCATCCCTAGCCATGCCTGCAGCTATGCATGCCAGCATGCCAGCCCTGATGGGGGTGTGCCAGGGCTGGCGATGTCGAGGCAGGACAGGAACACCCGGCTGGTGCTTGGGGCCTGCACATGGTGGCTAGGGCTCACCCAAGTATGGAGCCCAGTGCTGTGGGAGCCCAGTGCTGTGGGAGGGTGCCCACAGCTGGCTGCTGGGTGGTCCTCCAGGCTCAGTCCAGTTCATCCATCCAAGCATCCCCTCCCCATAAATTAGAAACTGAAGGTAGGCTGCCTTAGGGCCACAAGCTCCTCCCAGATCCTTTTCCCTGATGGTCTCCTGGCCTGCCTTGTGATCAGGCAGGACTGTGGCTATGTTGAGCTGCCTACCCTCCAGTCACCTTTGCTCACTTGTCACTTGGGAGAGAGTTAACAGGGGGTTTCCCTGCTCACAGCAGGACTGGGTGAAGCTTGTGCATCTCTGGCTGCACTGGCTGGAGCATCTCCCAGTGCTGCCCTCTTTGCCTGACTGCTGCAGCTCCCATAATGTATTCATCCCAGGATGCCCCAGTGCAGCTGCAATATAATTATTGGAGTTTATTACACTATTAACTTTAAAATTTTATAAACCACCAGGCAGGTGACAAGTGGTGGAGGCAGGGGGTCTCAGGCTGTGGACAGAGCGGCTGTGAGGGAAGTAGTGCTGGGGACTGCCCCAGACAGGTGCTGAGCCTGATTCCCTGCCATGTGGGTGTTTTTGCTAGCAGTGCAAGCCCAGTGGCACCCCAGGATGGTTCCCTACTGCCACGCTGCTTAGCACAGTGTGGCCATGTGCCAGTCTGCCCGGCTGCCCTCCTCAAGATGGCAGGGAGAAGGGAGGACCAACCAGCTGCAGCAATAAAAGGCTATAAAGCCAAATGGCTGTCTGCACGCTGCAGCAATGGCTCCCAGGGTGCCTTCTCCTGCCTGGCAGTGCTGAGGGCAGGAGGGACTGTGCACATCCCGTTGCCCATGCACAGAGCCAGGGCTCCTGCTGCCATGCAGCCGCTCCCTGGTCACGTCTGCGGCAGCGTTTCCAGCCGTGGGGGATGCTCTGAGGGTGGTAAGGCCATTTCCTCCACTCCTCCCACTCAGGATTGGAGGGCAGCGTCAGCCAAGCCTGACGTCCTGCCGGTCACGGGCCAGCAAGCATCGCTGGATCCCGTGTCAGGAGATGGGTGCTGGGTTGAGCATCCTCCTGAGGATGCTGAACACCCTCTGTGCTGAAATGTCTGGGCATCCTGCTGGGGAGGGTATTCTGTTTTGCTCCTCTGCATGGGTTTGGGATGCTTTTAGATGTGTTTTCTCTCAGTGAGAATGTTTGTGCAGTTCGATCAAGTGACCAGCTCAGTTTGGGGGTGGTTTGTACTGACAGGGTCAGAGCAGAACATGGGCAGGGGGTGCTGGCTTTCAGCCTGGCAGATCCAGGGCAGTGCAGGTCCCTGGCATGTGGGCTGTCTCAAATGGAGACCAGAAGCAGGGGCTGCTGCACGTTGGTGGGAATCCCCATAGCATCCACTGCCTGCTGCCTCTTCCTGGGCACCGGGGCAAGAGCTGTCTGGATGAGCATTTCTGGGAAGAGGAATTCAAGAGGGTGACAAGTGAGGTCTCACTGCTCACCAGGGTTAAATACCATGGAATCAACCTGAGCTCAGCACAAACTCTTTTCTCCCATGATCAGGCAGGGATTGGACTCATTATCCCATTGAGTGGCTGTGGGATCTAACCCAGCCTTGATGCAGGCATCGTCCACTCAGCCATCAAACAGTTGCTCCTACATCCAGATCCTACTGAAACCCACTCCTTAAATTCCTGGGGGCAGGACTCCAAAAGCCACATAAACTCAGTGTTGTTTTCTTGGCAGCAGCAAAAGGTGTCCAGGGCACCTTGTGTGATCTCATGCACACAGCTTACAAAAGAGACTTTGTAATTGAGGTTTTGCGCTTAATGAAGGAATAAATTGAATGGGAGTGTTGTCTTTAATTGGGGTGTTGCATTAATTAAGGTACTGCACTTAATTGGGGTAAAGCATTTAATAAGGTATCGTGTTTAATGGGGGTACTTTACGCAAACAGGATCAGTGCGTTAATGGGATGCTGCACCTCCCATGCATCTGCTGGCCCTGGTGGACTTGTCATCTGCCACAGTGGGCTAAACTGGGGACCAGGGCCACCAGTGAGGCTGGTCTGCAGCACTGGATCTGCCATCTTCCCCATCCCAGCGTCATGCAGCTGTTAACAGTGCTCAGATCAATGGCTCTGCTCCTACCCTGGACCATACCGCTCCCTCCTGCCATTCCCAGCCCCACCACTCCCAGTAGGTGCAGGAGGATGATGCAGAGGTTTCAGCAAGCGGGGTGCAGGCGGCATAGCTGCTCCTGTGGCCCCCCCACAGCCAGTTCCACAGCAGGCAGTGATGCCTGGCACGCTCATCACACTGTCGCCAGCCCTGCTCTCCTGTAATTGGAGTGGACATCTTGTCATCCCCTATCTCCCCACAGCCGAGGCACTCGCCGTCCTTGCTGCAGAGCCTGACCTGCTGGGCAGGCGCCGGCAGCATGCTGGGGAGGCTATGGAAGGAGGCTGTTCTTGTTAAGCCAACGTGTTTACAAGGGTCTCAGAGGATACAACTTGCATGAGGCAGAGCTGAGTGCTGCGGCCAGCTGGGCTCCGCAGTCACGTTCCCTTCAATTAGATCAAAATTAATGATTGCCCCAGATCCACTTCCCTCTGGGCATGGGGCCGTGGCCAGCGCCAGCTCTGGACTGTGAGGAGCTGGCGAGGAAGATGTAGCAGCCACCTCACGAGCTTGTGCTGGCAGTAGAAGCACTCAGCTGGCTGGATCCATATCCAGGCCAGTTTGGCCTAGCAAAGTATCAGGTGGGAGCTCCCTGATGGGGTCTCCCATTGGCCAGCTGCTGGCTGACCACCCAGGTCTGTAACTGTCCCGTCACCCTTGTCCCCAACCCTCCTGGGCTGCCCTCACCACTGTTTGGTACCCTGGGCTAATCCTCTGCATCCCTCCTGAGGAGCTGCAGCCTCGCAGGCTGGCTGGGAGGGTGAGCTCATGGCAGTGGCACAGCACCAGTGCTGGAGTGCAGTGGGAGTTTGGGTCTTGGTATGGAAAAGAGTAGATCCATTGGCTGGGTGACAAGAAAGGAAAATCACAACCAAACCCTCATCTGGATTTGATGAGGGGCTAAGAATAGAAACAGCCAGTGCCTGTGTCTTGGAGGGGATGAATCACCATGAGGGTGCCGGAGGGCACCATAGCAGGGTCAGGTTCACTAAGCATTCCTCCAGACTGTGGGGCCAGCTTCTCCCACGTGTAGACTTCACCTATTTCCTGCTGTGTTCTATGATGTGTCAGAGCCCTGATGTCGTAGAAAGCCCCCTCCATGGGGGCTCAGTTATTTTATCCATGGATGCAGCCTCTTTACCTCCTCTGCTCTCACCCAAACCTCCAGTGTCTCCAGCCGGTCTCCGTCACTGCTCTCTGTTATTGCCATCCTCTCTACTCTTTTCAATTAGTTTGGATTTCTCTTGATGTGTGTCCCGGACCAGACACAGGGCTCCCAATAAGGCCTTGCCGCCAGCAAACACTTCAGATGCCTCACGAATGATTCTCCTTCTCACGCAGCCCTGAGCAACATTGTCCTTTTCACAGAGTTCAGTGCAGTTACAGGGCTGCCAGACATCCCATATTAAACTGATAGATCCCATATACCAGATGAATGAAGTTTCTCCTATTTTCTCCTAACTCCCAGCTGCTTTTCCAAGCATCTGCCTGGCTGCTGGGCATCTGGAAACACAGCTCCTGCTCACACAGATAACTGCACCTGCAAAACGTGTCCTACCTGAGGATTCCACCCCTCTGCACGCCTTGTTTATCCACCTGGGATTGTCCTGGGGTTTGATGTTAAACTCAGACGGGCTGATGTTGCTGCCAACAGCTGATCTGGGCTCTGTCCTGCCCTCCTGCCTGCTTGGCAGCCCTGCCCTCCAGCCGCTCGCCCTCTGCTTGCTGGGCAGATTTGTTTCCCTCCCCAGCCCAGCTCTTGGTGCTTGTCCTTTTGAATTGTATCTGATTGTTTTCAGGCCATTTCTCCGATTTGTCAACATCATTTCGAATTCCAGTCCTGTCTTCCCTGGCACCCGCAGCCTCCCCCCATCATCTGAGTGTAGTACATGGGCCTTGTGCCAAGTCCCTGACAATCAGCATTCCCCTGGCTGGGGGGCACAGGGGTAAGCAGGAGGGACTCCACTTTCCCAGTGTGCTGGCAAGCCCTTGGCTGGCTCTCCCATCCTGTTGGCTTGCTTACAGAGTGGCTAGTGAAGTCAGCACTGGACCCCAGGGCACTGTGCTTCTTCTGGCTGTTAGCATCATATCTAGGGACTGGATGAGGGACCATTAGTGGGAGGACAGACTCTAGCTGCATGTGGCCCCATGAAGGGCCAGATGAGTCCCAGTACACAGACAGAATCCCCCCATGTGGCCCTCATGCCCTCCATGTGCGGGCACTCAGGCACAGGTGAGAGGCTCCAGTGTGGAACCTTGGGGACCTCCAGACATGTTGGCAAAGGAGCAGCACCAGCCATTCCTAGCTCGTGCTTTGTTCTCTACCTTTCCTGGTGTGAGTAGAAAGCAGTCCCTAAGCCCTACTGCCCATCTTCCCAAGCCATGCGGCTTCCCCACTCCCACTCCCACTCGCACCTCCTTCCCAGTGTCTGTCCCAATATGCTCTCTCTTGCAGAGCTCCCTAGCTGTGGAACCATAGTCCTCCCCTCTCCACAGCTTGTAGAAGGTCTGCAGCTGCAGCTGGGGATGAGGCTTGTGCTAAGGGTACCACTCCCTTGGGCACAGCTTGATCCCAACCTGTCCTGGCTGCACTCTAGGCTTGGGTAATCCTGCAAGGGGATGAGCCCCCAACACCCATTTGCCCTTGCTGGGTAGACAGGCAGGAGCAGAGTACAACAGGGGAGGAAAGCCAGGAAAGGAGACAGGAGAGGACTTATCTCTTTGGCCGCACAGGAGAGCATCAGGCTGTGGGGATGGTGCTGAGATGTGTCCCCAGTTCAGGTGGCAGTTGGTAATGGAGCTGAAGATGCCCAGAGAAAGCAGGGGTATGTGTTCCCCTTGGTATGGGGGGGCAGGGTCCTGCAGGGAGCCAAGAGACAGTCCTGCTCCCATGCCATGACTGTCCAGCACACAGGACACTGGGCTCCAGCTTGTCCCACACTCGCACAGCTCAGTTTGCCCTGTACCTCAGGGTCTGCCCTCACAGGGTGACCTGCCTGGCAGACCCTCCATGCTCCCATGTCCCTCACCACCACAGCACCTGAGAGGTGCTGGCAGGGACTATGCACCCAGCTCCGCAGACCAACCAACAACTCAGGGCTGGCCATTGCCTGGCTCCATGGATATTTCTTGCCGCATCTCGCCTCGCAAGGATCAGGCCCTTTCTGCCCATGGTCCTTGCTGGGCCAAGCATCCCCCAGAGGGCCAAGCATCCCTGCAGAAGCAACTGGAGTGTGGTGGCTATATGCCTGGGGTACCTGTAGTGGCAGCAGTGCTTGGGTCACCTGCCCAGCCCGCTCCCACCATGCCTTTCCGAGCTGGGGGTGCAGGACTGACACGTGCATGCAGCATCCCTTGGGCAGGGAGAAACAGGCAGCTGGGGCTGTGCGTGCTCCTTGCCGGAGGCAGCCTATCATGCTGTATTGACCCACACAGAGGCAGAAACATGTGTGCCATGCACAGATCGATGGGAAGATTGAAGATGCGTGTGCGCTTGCCGGACGACTGGGGAAAGCTTTGCCGTTGGCATTGGCAGCACAGTGAAGGTCATGCTGACCTGCGGCGCAGTCCCCGAGGAGAGGCGAGGCCTCTTGTCGCGCTCATGGGCGGCTGTCTCATCACTTGTCCTCCGGAGACCCCGGATTCCCTGCCAGGCACGCACCTTCTCAGCAGAGCCATGTCTGCTGGGGGGGGTACCCGGTGCTGGGCTTGTTCTGGAGACAGGGAGCTGGTGTTGCCCGCACCATTGTACCACAAGATAGTGTCACGGAAGGTTGCTCGGTTTGTGAGAGAGGGTGTTGGTTCAGCCTTTTGTGCAAACCCGCAATCACCAGCTGGTGAATCCAAGGCAGGAAGCTGGGAGAGATCAAAACTTGCTGGTAGAGGTGTTGTGCATCGGGAGCAGACAGACCTAGGTGCCGTGTGGTTCGTGCCTCAAGGTGAACCCATCACCTCATGGCTGAGCCACGCAGGCAGAGCCCCACTGCCGCGGGCAGGACGGGACAGTAGGACACCCTGCTTCTCACGCTGCCTGCGGGGCAGTGCTGCCCTGGGGTCTGGGTGCTGCTCGGGGCTGTGCACAGGCTGGAGGGAGCAGACCCCAGGAGGAGCAAGGGCTCATCAGGGCAGGACAGGGTGAGGGCTACCCCGGCTCAGCCTTTCTAGCAGAGTTGGTCACTGCCTGTGGTGCCCCCCACTTCTTGTGCACTGCCGTGGAACAATGAGGAGCAGCGAGGGAGGGAGGGAGGGAAGGGGGACAGAAATGAAGTCGGAGGAGCCCATCCCGGGTACACAGCCAGGGCAGTGGAGAGGGGGAAGGCGGACACGGGGCGCGGGTGGCGATACTGCCTCCTGGCTCCGGGGCACTGAGGAGCACGGCGGGGGCGGGGGGAGGCACGGGAAAGTGCACCCCTGGCGCCCCGTATTCAGTCCCGCTCCGGCGGCGTCTCGCCGGCAGGATCCCGTCGGGACAGCCGGGGCCGGGACCGGGACGGCCGTGACTCGGCGCTGGCCACCGTGGGTCGCGGCGGGCCGCGGCAGGGAGGCGGTTAACGGCCAGGGAGCCGCCGAGGCAGGAGGAGTCCGCGG
>VZRF01008665.1:1324882-1363031 GCA_013396875.1 Vireo altiloquus | reverse complement strand
CATTCAAACAAGTGGCTCCGGCAGCACTTCGGGGCCGGGGCTGGGGAGCGGGCGCAGCGTGGCTCCCTGCCCCGGAGGCGCCGGGCCCTTCACGCTGCCTCTTTTCTCTGACGCTTGCTCTTTATTTGACGATGAAATAATGTTGACATGTCTTGAATTATTAAGTATTCCCTGGATTTTATTAGCACATGATGCCTAAATGCTGCCTGTATCTGCTGGGGTCTTAACCAGAGAGGAGCGAAGGAGAGAGGCAGAGAGACAGAGCGAGGGAGAGGAGAGAGAGGGGTTTTTGACAGCTGTATTTGTGCTGATAAGCGAAGGCACAAGGAGACGATCGACTAGTGAGACAAGAGGGAAGCGGCGGCTCGGAGCTGCTGAGAGGGGCTGCGCTTCCCTCCCGAGACGGCTCGGCCCTCCCGGTGCCGTGCTGGGGCTTGGGGGGGACCCGAACCCCCTCCCAGCGCCTGGCCGGGCTCTCGGCCAGTGCCTGTGCCAGGGGGCAGCTCACTGGCTGGGCACACCAGCTGCACGGGGCAGATGCCGATTGAGATCGTGTGTAAAATCAAATTTGCTGAAGAGGATGAGAAGCAGAAGGAGAAAGAAGAAGGGGACAAGGAGAGCCTGATCGAGGAGCCTGCCCGGCCCCGCTCCCGGGATCTGGCCACGTTCGCCAGCACCAGCACGCTGCACGGCTTGGGACACATCTGCCGGTCAGGACGGCTGGGCGTGCGCCAGACCCTCTGGGCATTTGCCTTCCTGGCCTCGCTCGCCTTTTTCCTCTACCAAGCGACCAAGTCAGCGCTGCTCTACCTGGAGCACCCCCACGTCATGGCCCTGGATGAGGAGGCCATCCGCGAGATGGTCTTCCCCGCCATCACCATCTGCAACATCAACCGCTACCGCCACTCGGCACTCACCGACGCCGACATCTTCCACTTGGCCAACATGACCGGGCTGCCCCCCAAGGACCGGGATGGTCACAAGGCCACAGACCTGCTCTACCCTGACCCTGACATGGCTGACATTGTCAACCGCACCGGCCACCAGCTCGACGACATGCTCAAGAGCTGCAACTTCAGCGGCGAGAATTGCTCATCCCGTGATTTCACTGTGGTGAGTGCACACCTGGCTCAGCTTCCCTAGGGGCCCCTACCGGCACGGGGGGCACCCACCCGTCCGTGTCGCACCGGAGCAGGGCACCCTGACTCACTCCAGCTGCTGAAGTTTGCATCTCTCTCTGTTTGAGTTTCCCTCCAAGTTTCACATGGAGAGAGGGAGAGGATCCTCCGTGGGAGCTCTCAGCAGGGCTCTGCGCCACTGGACTGGGCTGTTGGCAGGTCTGTGCCTGAGGGGCTCACGGGCAGGAGCCGCGGTGGGTGAGCAGCAGGGTTCAGCGGTCCCCAGGGTGGGTGTGCAGCGGGCAGGGGGAAAGCTATGGCATAGGGTCCTGCTCCAGCCTGCTCTTCCCACGGATCGAAGTGCCCTGACGCAGGGTGCTTTACTCAGCGAGAGGGGCTGGAGTAGGGGGGCAGGCAGAGACCCCTTTGCACACAGGGGAATCTTCCTGCATTTGGGGCATTAGCGCTGGGATGTGTGTAAATGTGGAGGCTGCCGGCATTCACACGCACGCGTGCACATGCCGAGCACAAATGCCGAGCGGCTCCTCTCTGGAGGCACGGCTACAGCCGGGCGAGCAGGGGGTTGCCCGGGGCTGCCCACTCACTGCCCGGGACTGGCAGCAGGGACTCTTCCAAGCAGCGCCCAGTCTGCCCAGGCAGCGAGCCCCTGGCCGACCGCCGCCAGTGTGCAGCTCTCACCAATATTGAGCCTGGAATCACAAATCCCCGCTGTGGTTTGGGAAAATAAATGTGCTGAACGGGCGGAATACCTGATGGGACCCTTTTCAGACCTTAATGACTCTGGAAATGAGCCGCCTCTCTCCTACGGCTGCCAGGGGCTACTGCTCAGCTGGCTCCTGCGTTCTCAGGAGCTGTGCTGCCAGCCGGACCCCGCTCCGTGCCGGGGAGTGGGGCGTGATGCCACGGGCTGTGCAGGATACTGGGCAAGAGAGGAGGCTCCGTGGGGCTGGAAATGGCTGATGCAGCATGTTCCGTTTCACTTCGTGCCCATCGGTACAATGCCTGCTCAATGTGCAGAGTGATGCTGTCCCTGGGAAAGAGATGTTTGGGGGAGGGGACTGCCCTGTGTGGGGGAGTGGTGGTGGCATGGGGCACTGCAGTGGGGTGGGAAGGAGTGGGGGACAGTGGGGACGCAGCCCCACTCCTCCTGGGGATTTGCTGGGCTCTGTGCCTGCTCTACGCCAGCTGCTTTAGTTTGCCGGGGAGCAGTGTGGTTCAGCAGGGTTTGGAGCAGGAAGCTCTGGTGCTGGACAGTCCTGCACGTGGCTTGGCCATGCTGACTCCAGCCCTAGGATCCTCCTGGAGGATCCTGCACAGCTTTAGTTAGTGGGGGAGGCAGCGAGCCCAGCCTTGTGCTGGGCAGCGGCACAGCATGGCAATGGGATTTGGTGTGTGCTGAGCTGCACCATGAGGTTGGCAGGGCAGAGCTCAGGTGAATGGGGCGGTACAAGCTTCCCACAGCACGGACAGAGTGTGTGGCATGTGCTGTGCTGCGTGGCAGTGAAGGGTGACCGCCAGGACAGTCTCCGGGACCCAGTTTCTCAGTGTGTGGCCGTGCAGGACCAGCTGGCCTGCCTACCTCATCTGCTTATGAGTATGCCCTGGGGATGCCCAGGCAGCCGGGCTCCGGTGTGCCGGCACCCTGCACTGGAGCAGGTTTCGGGCATGAGAATGGTTAGTGCCAGCTGACCTGTGGACTCATGGCCAAAGAAGGGGAGTATAGGGCTCCTAAATCCTCCACCCACTCTGTGCACAGCTCAACCTTCCTGGTCTTTGAGGCATCAGGGGCTGTCAACAGAAGGGGGTGTACCTGTCACCTCTCACTTGCCTGGAGCAAAAGGGTGAACCTGGGGCAGGAGAGGCTGCAGAGCATGGGTGTAGGGAGGGATGGGTGAAGATGGGATGCATCTCTCTGCCACATAACATGTCCCAAAGCCTTGCCAGGCAGCAGTGGGACCTTTCAAGGCATCACACCATTTGCAGCTGGAGCCTTCTACTCCCGTTCCCTGAGCCAAATCGGTCCCTTGTGCCTCCTGGGAATGACTGAAACACAGTACAGGCTTCTTGGCAGACAGGTTGAGTCCCAGCTGTGGTGTGTGGGCTTGGGCACTCCTGTGCCTTGTAGCTGTGGCCCCAGTGAAGGGACACCCAGACTGCTCATGTGGAGGGAAGCTCCAAGCTTTGTTGGTCCCATTTCTGTGTCCCCATGTGAGCCTTTGTGTTCAGAAAGCTTTTGTATCCCCTCTGCTGTGGGAGAGTGTGTGAGCCACAGCATGTCCTAGCAGTGATGGAGGGCTCCCAGACTGCAGTGCATCCCATTAGGGCAGATGGCAGATGGGCACCTAGCCCACAGCAAGCAGCCTCTGTAGCAGAAGCTGTCCCCCAGCGATACTGGAGAAGGGAAGGAGCTTTCCCTGCAGCCATGCTTGCAGGAGTGCTGGAATCTTTCCTTCCCTCTGGGCATGAGGTGGACTTTGTCCAGACACTGGAAGTTTTTCAGCACGACAGTGGCCAACTGTGGGGCTGCTGCTGACTGCCTGTCCAGGAGCAGGAGCAGGAGCAGCGCCAGGGCTGGACCATGTCCCCTCGTGCTGCTGCTTGCAGCCTGTGCTCACACAATAAATAACTTGTGCGGATCCTTTAAGTAAGAGCCGTGAGTGGTAAATGATCTTCCCCTATTCAACGTCACAAATCCACATTCTTTATGGGACAGCAAATTAAGAAACTATTGGGGAAAAAAAAAATCCCCAGCGTAAGCATCTTCCATGTAATAAAGCCCGGCTGGGCTGTAAATCTCCCCAGCGGCAGGGACAACCCTGAGCCGCAGCGAGGCTCCCTGCAGCCCCGCTGACAAATGTGCCCCCTGTGCCGGCTGCTAGAGGGCCATGCTGGAGCCCTGGGAGAGCCTCTTCTGACCCTGCCAGAGCCTCTTCTGACCCCATTGACCCGCACCGTGCCCCGCAGTCCCCCAGTCCATGCTGTGGCCGGGAGCACTGCCCAGTGCCGGCCAGTGCCGTGTCCGATGGATGCCTTGATGAGGGTGCCAGGCACGGAGCACTCCTGGCTGGGTGAGTGCAGCTGCAGAGCTGAGGGTGCCGGTGCAGGAAACCAATGGCACTCTTTGCATGCCATCGAGCAGGAGGTTGGGAAGTGTCCCCATGGCGCTGGGGCTGAGCTGCCGCGGGTGGTTTGCACCCACCCTAACCTCCCTGCCTGGCACCCCAGTAAAGGCACAACCCAGAGCCGGTTCTGGACTTGTCAGGTGGCACTGAGGGAAGACAGAGCCCTCCTGGCAGTGCTTTGGGAATGGGGGCTACAGAGAGATGGGGTGTGCAGGAGTTCGGGGGCTGTGGGAGGAAGTGCATGGAAGGGGCCTCCTCAGTTGGCAGCAGCATCCCGCCTGTTCGCCGGTGGTGGCTGCAGTGGGAGGCTCCGCTCGCGGCCGGGCAGGAGCCCAGTGCTTTTCTCAAAACCTCATTCGTTGTCAAAAGCCTTTTGTTTGTGATGTGTGGCTGCCGAAGCCAGTTGTGCTGGGGCTGGAGGCTGGGGGGGAGCAGGGAGGTTGCTGAGAGCTGGCAGTGCCTCTTGGAGCTGGCAGTGGCCCCGGCTCTCCAGGCTAGGCCTCCTGCCTGCCCGGGATGTGGGTAGTGTGAAGGGTCTCCCCAGCACCCCATGCAGACCCCAGAGGGGGAAGCCCTATGCTGAGATGGGCAACATCCTCGACCGCATCCCACATGCACACAAGAGATCCTGGTTCAGGGGGTGGACGGGGGCAGCAGGCTGTCGCCTCTGCCTCCTCCCAGCCAGGCTCTCCCACTGTTCCTGACATGGGGACTCTCTGACCTTTCCACCAGAATCGTACTTAATAAATGTCACATTTTCAGCCTATTTTTACTGGGTAAAAGAGCTGCACTGGTTGTTCTTCTCCTGCCCTACTCTGCCTGGTACCTGCTCAGCCCTTGGCATTCAACCACTCCATTTTCCCTGTACTCCTGTGCAGGGCTGGGCGAGGTGGGGGCCCCGCAACTGCTCAGTGGGCTCTAGGTGCTGCAAGAGGCTGGGGCACAGAGTGGCTCTTGGGCCAGGCAGTGCCATACGGGTCCCAGAACAGCATCCTTCCCTTTGGAGGGTGGCATGGCTGTGACTGTGATGGGTGTCCTGCTATGCCTGGCAGGGACTGGTTGGGCTGGGGCTGGTGGTGTCAGTGCCCAGGAGAGGCTGGAGCATCCCTCACTGATCCCATGCCTGTGAGCTGCTCAGCTGAGCCCATCTGTGCCCATCTGGGTCACAGCACTCCACTCACTGCATCCACATCCTGCAGCCCCAGCCCAGCGCCTGAGCCAGCTACCCAGGGGCTCACAGCCCATCTGGAACCCTCCATCCTCACAGTCTGGCCACTGTGCTTGTGCATTTCCAGGCTCCTGGGTGGTGCAAACATGTCGCAGGTTGGCCGTGCTCCTGTCCAGAGCAGTGGCAGCGGCATCTCCGGCGCTGTTACACATGAGCCGCCTGGGCACGGCTCGAGGCGCTGTTTGTGCCAGAAAACGGGGGACTTTAATGCAATTCATTGCCATTTAATTTTACACAATTCCTGCTGCTTAATCCGCTGAGAAATGCTAATTTATACAATTCACGTCTAAAAATAAATGTCAGTCCAGCAGCTCCCAGCAGCGGGTAGCTGCTCCCACCAGCCCCCACTGAAGCCTTCTGCAGGAACCCCAGTCCAGAGCCCACTTTGCTCCCTGCCAGCCTCCATGCTGCTGCTCCTTGTCCCAGGTGCTTGGGTTGCAGCACTAAGTGTTTGGATTTGGAGATAATGGGATTTTGGGATACTGTGGTGGGAAAGCAAGGGGTTGGCTGCACCTAGGGGTGTCGCTGCAAAGCCCCTCATGATGGGGGGGCAAGGGAACAAGCAGGTGTCTTAGCAATCTGACTCTCTTTCAGATGGTTGGGGAGACATTATTGGCATGGGGATCATGGGGTGTCTTTGAGACCACTGCTTCCTCAGGGATTCCCCCAATAAATCTGGGTGCAGCCCCATGTGCAGCTGCACTCTGGGCTGTGGCTGTGGATGCGTGGAGCAAGATGGGTGCCCCGGTGCAAAGGCCTGGCATATAGCCACCTGGGCTGCACATGAGGGGTCCAGCCGCAGGTCAGGACAGGTTGGCAGGTATTAATTGGTCACAAAGTGCAGTTAATGAATGTGGGATGGGAGGGAAGCATGCATCCCTCCTGCCTGGGGAGTTGAGGATGCATCATTAGGTCTCTGAGGAGGCTAGTCTGCAGGGGACAGCGAGGGGGCCGGATCATGGGACAAGGGGATCCATGGCTGGGAAGAGCCTATACTGAACTCCCAGATCCCTGACTCTTGCCCTTGAGCATCTCCATACCCTGCTACCCTCCTGCCCAATGCCATTACCCCAACCATCTTGCCCCCATTGCCTCCCCTTCTCCACCCACCCCTTTGCTGAGCAGACCCCCAGCACTGTTACCAGCAGTAACACTGGGGAGAGGGTGCCAGGGCAGTGGGGTGGGCATCAGGGGCCGTGGCTGTGGGTGCCCAGCTCCCTGCAGGAGGGGGGCGAGGCGGGGGAGCAGGGGGGTGCGGAGGCGACGCAGCGGGGGAGCAGAGATGCTGGAGGAGCCGACGGCTTTCCCACCGTCTCCCTGATTGAGATCGGATCACCGTGAGCATAAAAAAGCTCTCTTCATAATTATATTTAATGAATTGACTTTAAAAGCTCTTATGCTCTTATCTGGGTAATTTAATATCACACACTTAATAAGCCTGTCTCCGATACGGGGGGAGCCAGCGGCCAGGACGCCCGCGCCTGGTGTGTCTCCCCAGGGATGTGGGACGTGCCATGAGGCTGGGCCCACGTGCCAGGTTGAGTGGGGGGGACGCTGCTGCCCTCTGGGGCTGGGGCACCCGTGGGGTGACTGTGGGGCAGTGGCCCTCCAGCACTGCTGGCTGCAGAGGGAGCTGGGCACCTCGGGTGGCTGTGGGAGGGATGGGGACAAGACACACATAGGGGATAGGCTCCAGGAGCTGGTGCTTGCTGGTGCCTGAGGCCACAGGGCTGAGAGACCATGGGGCAAGGGGAACACAGGGCTGTGCAATTGACAGGGTGCAGGGTGACAGATGGGGTGGGGGTTCATGGGGTGCAGCATGGCTGGGCACAAGGCAGGGCTGGCTGGGGTGCAGGTGCCCTGTGCCAGCAGCATGGTTGGATGCCATGTGGCCCCATGGCTGAAGGGCACTGCTGTGACCCCATCCTTTATGCCAGTGTCAGCTGTGGCAGGGGTCCCATGGATAGCACTGGGGATAGCCATGGGTCAGAGTGCACCACAGGCTCCAGTGCCATGCTGCTGTTGGAGCCCAGTCTCCTTCTCGCTCCAGCCACCTGGGGTAGTCAGCTGGGACATCATGGAGGTAAATGAAGGCTTGTTACCATGGTCTCTGCAGCTCTGTCCCACACCCACCCACCCATCCCTGGCTCCTGGAGTCCCAGAATGGGTATGGGCTGCCTCCTGCAGGCCGGCATCACTGCAGCCCCAGTAGGAATCTCTGCCCCCACTCCCCTCGCCACCCCCCCACGACCCATCACTGCATGCAGGTGGGCGCCTGCGGCGAGCTGGAGGGAAGGCTCTGCCATATGGAGCCAGGGGCCCTGGGGACTGCAGGAGCCTGTGTGTGGGCTGAGGCTGGGACCTGTGTCCTGTGGCCATGGGGGCAGCCCCCAGACTCCTCCACACCAGACGCTCACTGGGCAGTGGGGTGGAAAGCCACTGGCCAGGCTCGTGTTCTCTGCGTGTCAGAGTTAGAGCTGCTGTGAGCTGGCCTGTCCCCCCAGCCTGGCACCACGTCCCCAGTCACCCTGCGCCCTCGGGTCCCCGATTCCCAAGTGACGGAGGACAGAGCAGCAGTTCCCAGCATCCATGACTGCATTGCCCCAGGACAGGTGTCAGGGACAGGGTCACAAGGGCAGGGTGAGTGATGTTGGCCCTTGGCCATCCATCCCCAAGCTCCAGAGTGCCTGGCAGTGCTGGCTGCCATCCTGGCACTAGGCACCAAGGCTGGGTGGGCTGGAGGGAGGTGCGTGCCAAGGTTGTGGGCCAGAGGAACAAGGACACAGCTGCCACCTGGCCCTGCGGAGGCACTGGGGGACAGCCCCAGGCAGAGCGGGGATCCCAGCTCCCCACTGGGGCATGGGGCAGCCGTGCTGGGTCTCCCTCCATGAGGGAGTGTCTGGAGAAGGTTTACGGAGCTGCACTAAGTGACGCAAATGGTTTGAAGCCCATAAAGAGAGACGGTTTTATGTAAGACGACTATATAAAGCTCTGCTGTTCTGCCATTGATGAGATATAGGCCTTTATTTATAGAAGGCAATGTTTGCGGTGCGAGTGCTGAAAGCCAGCCAGGGACCCGCAGATAGGGCGTAGAGTCATTTGACATGCAGCTGCCGTCGACACTGTTCACACATTAAAGAAAAAAATTAACAAGTTTGCAGCCAGTCAGGTGGAAAAAACAATAATTGTCGAAAAACGTATTTCCCCCTTTTTCCAATAACAAATAACTGGAACGCTGTTGGGGAGGCTTGAGCTTGCTTTCCCTCTGGGAAAGGATGGCTCCAGCCAGGCTAGCGGATGGAGTGGGCAGGGGGAGGCAGACAGGGTGGGATGAGAGCCCAGACAGGGGATACTGCCACAGGGTGGATGTCTCTGCCTAGGCATTTATATGTCCACGACTGGAATAACAGGGCCTGCAGGCAGGGATGAAGGCACCGACAGCTCAGCATGGCCATGTGTATGCTGGGGGATGAGGAGGGGGAACAAACATCAGGAGGTGAAGGTGCTCACTACATGAGGGGCTGTGGACCAAGCCCCGCTGGATTCTCCTGCATTGTCTATCTCCACCTGCACACACAGGGATGCTCTGAGGTTATTTCTTAGCCAGATGTGGCTGGGTTTTTACTGGAGAGCATGCAGCCAGTCCCTGTGGTCAGAGGGCCCTGCCAAATTCTGTTTCATGCACGAAAGGAGGAAAAACTTCTCATGATTAATTGTGCAATAAGGGAAAACATGCATCTCTAACCTGCTCCTTGCTGGTCGCTGGCCTTTTCTCCCAGGCGCTGCCCCAACATGCAGCCAAGGGAGGGTGCAAGGACAGGAGGGTGCTGACACCTCAGCCGTGTCCTGCCCTGTCCTGACTTTGCCGTGACCATCAATGGTCCCAGCAAGGAGCAGTCAGGCTCAAGGTCGAGAGCTTCCCTGCAGTTCCCTGCACTGTTCTGTGGATGGCTGTCCCCTGCTCATACTGCAAAGCCTTCCCCCATGCCCCAGTGTGCTGTGCCAGCCACGGGCAGGGCTTTGGGGGAAATGTAATGGCCAGCCCCATTACCCACCATGCTACCAGTGTGCCAGCAGCAGGCAGGAGGTGAGGGTGACAAATGGCACTGTGCTGCTGGGCTTGGGTCCAGGGGACTGGATCTGCAGCCTGATGCACAGAGATCAGGGCTCCTGCATGTCCCTGCTCTGTCCCCAGGAGATGTCGCTGGCTGCATTGCTGCTCCTCCTCTGCCACCATTGCGAAGCCCCTCTGCAGACACCCTCCAGATCACTTGGCCCATCTCTGGGCTCTCAGACAGAAGCCCGAGCACACTCTGCACATGATGAGCATCAGCTGAACTCAGCTGGACCCAACAGGTTTTCTTCCAGCAGAACAAAAGATTCTCGCCAGCTTGCAGCTTAGGGAAGGCGAGTGCAGAAGGAGCTGGGGGACAGGAAAGCCAGAGGCTGGAAGGACCTGTGGCCACTGTGTCCATGTGGCACGGGGTTGGGGACCCCTCTCTGTGTTGGAGAGCTGAGCCAGGCTGTTCCCTGCCCACAATGGCTGGTTAGGCAGGGAGCAGGGACTGAGGGACACCCTGGTCACTGCTGGCTGCAAGCTCTGGGATGTGCAGGGCAGGAAGGCAGAGGAGGCACAGCCTTGTCAGAGTAGAGCTTCTGATTAATCACTAACTGCCGGCCCTCCAGCCAGCAGCTCATTAGCACTTTAATTCCCGGTGCCCGGCATGCAGGAGGGCTGTGCAGCTCTGATTGAGCTGGATGCACTCATCTGGGCAGCTGCAATCAGGTGGTAGCTCTCCCCAGTCTGGTCACAGTCACAATCAGTGGCCACATCCCCAGTGTCCGGGGTGGGCTGGATAGCAAGTGCCGCAGGTACCGCAGGTGCTGCAGGTGCTGCAACATGCTGTGGGTGCTGTGGTCAGGCACGGCTGAGACACATCGGTAGCAGTGGCTACAGAGAGCCTGTGAGCAGAGCCAGGGGCTGGAGATGTGCCCGTGTCTCCCTGTCTCCATCGATAGTCTGGCTGTGCCTGGATTGTGGCAGTCCCTGCAGTGTCATGGGGCTGGGAGCAGCTGTCAGTGGTGTCAGCAGCCATGCAGAGGCACTGTGCTCGGCTGCACGAGAATATGTCACCAGTCTGTCATCTCTGGGGTCAATGACGCCCTGCACATCCCTGTCCCGTCCCTCTTCCACCTGCACCTGCACCCACAGGGCAGCAAAGTGAGGGCTGTGGTCCTGGCCTGCCTCCTGGCGTTCCTGCCACCACCCCAGGTTGTTTTCTGCCATGGCTCTTCTTCCTCCCAGACCCCTTCAATAATGGGATGGGGGAGTTCACCTGGGCCGTGGGAGCAGGACAGGGGCAGGAGGGAACTGAGCGTTCCAGGAGAGAGGCACTGTCTATGGATGCTGCCTTTCTCCCATGGACCTTATACTCCATCTGGGCATGCAGACATGGGTACTGCTGTGCCTCCCAGCTGCCTGGGAGTGTTTGTAGCTCAGCCTTATCCCTTTGCCCTCCAAAACCTGCTGTGTCCTTCACTCCCAAGCTGCCATCTCCTCAATTTCTTCATAGCCCAAGGAGCGAGGGAGAAACCACAGCAGAGAGAAGCATCTCCATCTGTCTTCAGTGCTCCAGTGGCTGGAGCAGGGCAGGGAAGGGGCCTGCAGTTTTCCCCACGGCAGTGGGGCAAGGAGGGCTTGGGTGCATGTGGAGGCAAGTCATGGGCCATGCTGGGGCTGTGACTCCTGCAGAGGAGGCAGGACCAGTCCAGCATCTGGTGCTGCTGCCCCTGGGAAAGGCTTGGAGCAGCCTGCCTTCCCGAGCACCATGGGACTGAGGGCACTATGCAAATCCAGCTGAGATTGATGCAAGTGTTAATTATGTCCCATCAGCTCAACTCCTGCCCAGCAAGGCAGGGCACCGGGTCATGCTGCAGCTTGTGCAGGAAAGATGGATTTGCACTGGCAGTGTGTCCCCTATGCTTGTCCCCCTGTCCACAGCCTGCTTGCACCACCCTGCTGTGACTATGGTATGCCATGCCAGGTTGGCCTGGCTCTCCCATCCCCATGGCACTGCCTGGCTCAGGGGTGAAGTCATCACTGAGCAAGGAGCTGAACAGTCTGAGGCAGGAGCAATGTGAGCACTGTCAAGCAGCCTGGCACACCCAGCTCTGAGATCCTGCTAATCAGAGTGTGTCTGCAATTACATGTGCTAATTATGGTCAGGAGTTCACAGTAATTCCTGACCTGTTGGCATGACACCGGTCACACCAAGGTGCAGTGCTTCTGTATGAGGACAGGAGTGAATAACTAGGACTGTTCAGATGGCTCTCCTGGCCCAAGAAATGGTGTGTCACAGACAGGCTTCCTCCCAGCTGCTTCCCATCCCATTGCATCCCATCCTCATCCCATCCCCATCCCATCCCCACCCCACCCCACCCCACTTCACCCCATCCTCATCTCTATCCCATTTCACCCTATCCCATCCCCATCCAATCCCATTCTATCCTGTACTGGACATGGTACAGCATGTACAGTGCCATGCACTGAGCCCTGTGTGTGTGGCCATGACAGCTGCTCTGTCCCCGAGCACCTGGCTGATCACATCTCAGTGGAGCTGCTTTTCAGAGGGAGTTTTTCAGGCTCTGACCCCCCTGTGCTGCTGCTGCTGCTCTGACATCCTGTTTCCTTATCGCCTGACATGACCTTAATTAACTCCCTGAGCTGATAATGCTCTGGGCTTCTCCTCCAGGAGCTGTATCTCAGCATTGTGTCCTGCCTTCTTCTCTTAGGGACCACTGCAGAGACTGCACAGGCAGCCTGGAGCAAGGGGGAAGAAGGGATATGTGGTGCAGGCAGGGCAGAGCAGTGATACTGGGGTCACTGGGATGACATGGAGTGGGTGGGACAGTGCTGGAGCCAGGGGGCTGGGGCTGCGTTGAGAGTTTCAGGGAGATGCTGACCTGGTGAAGATGGCTGCCATGGTGCAGAAGTGGGGGTTCTTGCAGGAGGGGGGCTGTGCTGATGCCCAGGGCAGGGTGGCAGAGGCAGCGATGCCCATGGCAGCAGCATCCGTCCCAGGCTCCAGAGGTGCTGTGCAGCAGCATAGAGGGATCTGGGCTCTCCTTGCACTGCTGTAGGGAGGCTTGGGGGGTGGAGCTGGCAGGACCCCCCACCCCTGGGAGCTGCCTGACTGCCCGGCTGCCCTTCCATTCCCAGCGCTAGTGGATTGAAATGCCAGCACTGATGACTTGTAGCCACTTTATCTCCCATGCTTGGCAAATATTGGCAAAGAGGAGATGTTTCAATAGTGAGGTTTGCCGATGGGAATCTCAGTGTGTGATCCCCCCAGCTCCATGCCGTGCAGCAGCTCAGCTGCCTCTGAGGCAGCTGCTCACCAGGACTGAGCCAGGCATGGGCACAATCTGGGACCCATGGGGCTGTTTCCATCCCCTTTTCCCCACAGACTGGCTCCCAGCAGGATGCTGTTCTGTTTTGCAGGTCATGTCTCATCCTCCAGCACAGGAGCAGGGCTCTGGAAAAAGATCCCTGATCAGTCACCTGCAGGTAGCTTTGACCTGGCAGCAGCCAGGCCAGTGCCATGAGCCCTGCAAAAAGCAAAGGTTGCAAAACGCCCTCAGATAGTCTCTTCCCACCTTGCAGCCACACAACCCCCATCCCCACTGCTAGTCCCCAAAACTGCATGTCTCAGGTGCTTGGCTCCCATCCCCAGACTCACAGCCCAGGCAGCAGTTAGGATGAAGTACCAGCTGCTCCTTGGGCATGACTGGGTAGGGTGAATTTTGTCCCTTCTGCTCATGCTGCCTGAAGACACAATGGGAATTGTATTTTCCTGAAGCTGGGCATGCAATGGATACCACAGGCATTATGGAAAGTGTGTACAGATACACCTGCTCACAGCACGTGATGTATGGAATGCTGGGAGCAGCATACAGTCCTGGGAACTGGATCCAAGCAGGGGCAAGGGGAAACGGTATGAAGAGAGGACATGGGAGCTGCCAGTGCTGCTCCCCTTTGTGTGGGAGGCAAAGGGGTATGAGGAGGGGAGAAGGAGGTCCCCAGCTGCAGGGGCAGGTTGCCCTATCCCATTCCTGCTGGGACATGTCCCTGGTCCCACAGCAAGCCCTAGGAGTTGAGAGGAGCTGAAGAGGACAACTGAGGAACTCCTGCAGGTGCCAAGGACCAGCACATGGGCAGTTATGGCCCAAACATCCAGGAGAGGCAGACACCTTGGGAGTTCTGAGAACCCCATCCCATCACCTCCTACATGGTGAGCAGAGAATGGGGATATAGGGATAGAAGCATATGGGCTGCAGGGTTGTCCCTGCCCGACAGTGCCTGCACCTCTTCCCC
The DNA here is from genome assembly GCA_013396875.1 of Vireo altiloquus. Taxonomy (NCBI): domain Eukaryota; kingdom Metazoa; phylum Chordata; class Aves; order Passeriformes; family Vireonidae; genus Vireo; species Vireo altiloquus. The sequence continues at coordinate 1,349,168 of VZRF01008665.1, read as the reverse complement.
TTCCTGGCAGCCCCAAGGAGGGACCCCCTGTCAGTGCCAGAGCGCGGGGGCTTTCTCGATCAGCCCCTCCACCCGGGAGCACCCAGGCTGGGGAAAGCCAACCCCTATCATGTTTGTTCCATTGATTTAGCGCCGCAGAGAGGGTTTAATCAGCCTTTAGCCTGCACGCTCCAGCATTAAGAACAAATCCATTAGCCACGAGATAACCACAAAGGGTTGCGCTGAGGCTGGATGAGGTCCCAGCGCCTTCAAGATGCAAATTGGCAATCAAAGATCAAAGCCGTGCAGCTCCCTAATCTCTGCTAAAAGGGCTCAGCTATTAACGAGCCCTTTCCCACTGAGCTGTGATCACCCCACTTCACTAGGGCTCCCTACGTGCTGTCGGGTTACACCATCATCCTGACCAGCCTCCTGGCCCTCAGGTCCCCTGAGCTGGCCCTGGGGAGGAGGGTGCATCCAGGGCTCAGGCTGTTTGTTTGCATGATGTTTCCTTCGGTTCTGACACATTGGAGTCAAATTCATGTTGTCAGAGGGGGCGGAGCCCACAGCAGTGTCAGGGGTCAGCGACTGGAGGGGAGGAGAAGGGGAAGAGGTGGGAGCTTGGATGGAGCAGGGTGATGGGAGAGCTGTGTGGGGCTTATGTGGTGACTTCAGAGACGGGGAGGATGCTGGCAGGTGGCTACCCCTCCTGCTGCTCAGGGATTTAGCCTGTTTCAGCCCCTGCCTGGTTGCACCAGGTGGCTCAGGGCAATCCCTTCTGGCCCCAGGGAAATCAGTGGTGGGGAGCGTGGCGTGGGGGCAGGCAGCAGGGAGTAGGTGAAGGATCATGGCACGGCAGAGTGTTTTGGAGTCAAGTTCCCCTTTTGAGGTTATTCCTCCTCGTCCCATGTCACCCTGGAGCAGGGGTGCACGAAGGCCTGTTTCCCACAGCCACCCTGCCAGCTTCTGCATGGTGCTGAGTTCAGGCTGCAGTCTGCCCCCCACTCGCCGCCCAGGACATCTTGCCTGTGGTGGCTCCACACACGGCTGCTCCAGCAGCCCCACGAGTCCCAGTCACCCCACGCTACAGAGGAGAGCCGCGAAACCACTGAGCCTTGACAGGAGCTGCAATGCCAGCGCCGTCAGCAAATCTGTGGCAGCACAGATGTGTGCTCTCCTCAGCATGGTCCAGCTCAGGAACCACTATCCCCCTGCATCCTACTGAAATGGTCAGAGAGTGTATGAGGCACCCTGCAACAGGTGAGCAGGGAACCCATCACCCTGGCAGCAGGGAGCAGAGGGTCATGTCTGGCTGTCCTTTTGTCTGGGGACCACTACCACTCCACTGGCAACTGCTCATTGAGGTGCTGTTCATGCCCCTCACAACACCCCCCGGCAGGCGGCATGGCATTGCAAGAGCAGCAGGCAGTGAGGTGCTGGCAGCACCTCAGCCAGGGTGACAATAAATCTTATCAGTGTAAACCCATCTGTAGGCAGGAGGATAACCCCCGTGACAACCCGGCAAGAGCAGAGGCTTCATATTCACCATGTCAGTGCTGTGGATTTACAGATAAATTCCACGGCTGGAGGGACCCCCACCTCTCCTGCCTAACCCTGCCCTGGGGCTGTGGGAAGTGCCAGGTCCAGGCCGGTGTGTCCCAGCTACAATGGCCACGGTGTGCCTGGTGGGAAGAGTGGTCCTGATCTGGCACCCGGGAGGGGGACACCTGGATAGATGAGGATGGAGGGACAGGCACATGCAGGACAAGATGGCATTGCCCTGCCTGCTGTCCTGGCCCTACCGTGTTCTACACGCCATCCCATGGAGCCCTGCATCCTCCATAACACCATGGGGGCTTGGGCATCGCACAAGCTGGACCATCGGAGCTCAATAATCAGGAAACATGTGACTGAGTGTGTGACACTGGCAGTTATGTCCCCAAGGCCATGTGACAGCACCTGGCGCGAGCCAGCATGCTCCGTGGGTCTAGCCTGTGCTCCCATCCCCGCATGTATCCCCCCCGCTCCAGCCGGGCAGCGAGGCGTGTGCTGGTGCCAGGAGCGGGGGCTGCTGAGCGGGGCGGCAGGCGGCATCCCTGCCCCGGGCCCCGCTCCTCGGCTCAGCTCCCCCATCTCCCGGCAGCCGTGGGAGCAGTAATGAGATGGAGCAGCAGAAGGACGGCGAGATAAGGCTGCCTGCGCTGCCCCAGCAGATTAAACGCTGGGATTAAGCAGGCGGTGCCAGCTCTGCTGCCTTTTTATCTCGCTGCTTCTCCCCTCTTATTCTCCCGCAGTCGATAGAGAACGGTCTCCGAGCTGTCAGCAAAGGAAATTGCTTGTTAACCCTTTGGGGACGGGCGGCAGAGCTCCCTGTACGGCTGCTTCCAAAGAGAAGCGGTCCCCGGCGGATGTGCTGCCCGCGGAGCCAAGCGGGGATGCGGGGACACCTCTCCGCAGAGCACCGCGTATGAAGGAGAGCAAGACAGGGCTGGGGGTGCCCAGGATCTGCATTCAAAAGCCACGAGCGCCCAACCAGCACCGTGCAGAGGCAGTGATGTACTGGGGTTCCTGCGGGGTGACAACAATCAAAGAGCAGAGGCTGCCTGAGCTCCACAATGGAACCCCGGGGACATTGCATACCCCACTTTCGGGTATTCTTGATGTTCCCTGCTTCCTCCAGCTTGCAAAATGTGTGGACTCAGTGCTACATCTCTATGAAACCACAGAGCTGGGGATCCTTCTGTGGTTCTGAGGACAAGTGGCACGGGCCAGCTGTGTCTGCACAGTACCACGCATGGTGCTGGACCTCCTCCAACTGCCAAGGGGAGCCCGCTACCCAAACTCATCATTATTGCTCTCTGTGTATGTGTTTTGTTGGGTTTGCAGCAGCGAGGCTGAGCTGCAGCCCATCCCAGTGCTTATCCGTAGCGTGCTGTGCTGTGTGCCCGGGAGCGGCGTGCCCGGCGCGGGGGTGTCTGAGGGTGGGAAGCCGGCTGGAGAGCGCCGGAGGGTGCACAGAGTGACGGCAGGATTGCTGCTCAGCACAGTCCAAATCCAAGCTAGGGAGTGTGTTAACAGATCGACAAGCATGTTTGGGGGTGCAGCTTTGGTGCCATCTTTCCCGTGGGGACCCTGAGCACCTCCTGAAGCAGGAGGCAGAAACATGGGGCAGAAACCTTCTGCAGCTCCAGCATCCCACTCATGTACTAAGGGAGAGATCAGGGTAGGTAGGCAGCATGCTCAGCAGCTCAGAGGGATTTTCCGGCTGCCAGCAGAATGAACTGGACTTCCCCAGCTCCTGCCCCCTCATATCACTGCTCCTGCCCGCCCTCTCCCTCGCATCCCTGCCCTGCACTGCAGCATGCCGTTGCCACTGGCACTTCATCTTCTGCAATTCCCTTGGTGTTGCCTCCTTCAACCTGCCTAGGTGTCCCTTTTGGTGGATGCTTGAAAATGAAAACAAACCGTATGAAAGCACAAGCTGCCGGGAGACCTGCAGGGAGCAGGTTAGCCCCGGCTGGGGCAGCGGTCCCGACCGGCTCGGCATGGTGCCCCACGGCTGCTGTGGAATGAGGGTGAGAGCAGTATGCCAGCCCTGGGCAGCCAGGGCTGAGGAGCTGGAGTTGATGCTGTGCCGGACAGCCAGGTTGCGCAGGCAGGCAGAGCCTGAATCGGGAAAGGAAAAGTGGGAGAGGAAAGGCATGTGAAGGCTGGCAGGCTGGAGGCTGTGAGGGGATAGGATTGCTGTTTATAAATACGTCAAGGGAGTAAACACAAGGGAGGGAAGAGAGCTATTTAAGCTAAGGGACAATGCTGGCATGAGAACAAATGGTAAAAATTGGCCATGAATAAATTTAGGTTGGAAATGAGTGAGATTGTGGGACAAATTCCCCCCAGGAGCAGCAGGAGTAGAAAGCACAACTGTGTGATGGCACTTTGTCTTCTACCACAGGCTGTCATGTGTGTTCAGTGTGCTGCCATGCCTGTGCAGTGAAGTCGAGAGGTGAGGAGCTGGGGTCCCCAGTTACTCCCCTCTTTGTCACAGCCACCCTGACTCCATGTGGCACGGGCAGCACAGCTCTCTCCAGCTTCTGGCTTGGCAAATGCAGGACTCCTGGGGCAATGGTTTGCAGGGAGAGGTCCTTCTCTGGCACACGAGTTTGGGCATGCTGTCACAGATGTTGATCCTGAAAGCTGGATGGTGCCAGTGTCCCCCTGCTTTAATAGTCACTGGCAGCACTGGGGCAGATCTGCTGGGAAGGTGTCCTTGCCCAAGTGCGGGGCGCATTCCTCTGCCTTGCATTGCATCCCTATGCTCCTGACCCACCAGGAGCAGGAAGCCCTGGTCTAGATCCTGCCCATTCCTGGGGACATGGGTTACATGCTGTCCCTGATGCAGCAGCCTCGTTGTGACCTGCATGCCCTGCCCCGTGCTGGGGCTCGGGTGTCTCCAACTGCTCTGCCTGGCCAGAGGCACTGCCTGCAGCACAGCTGAGCAATTGGTATTCCAGCAGCGAGCCTGCTTGGCATGAAAGGGGCTCTGCCAGTCCCACACGTCCACATCTCCACTGCTGGCTCAGGCCTAGCCAAGGGGACTCAGCTGGCAAAGGCTGTCGTGTAGCACAGAGAGAGGCACAGCTGCAGTGGCAGGAGCGGTCCTGGCCTTTCTGGGATATGCCTGCAGCAGCCTGTGGTCCCCTTGCCCCACACTGTTTTCCCTCTTCCTTTGGAGGCAGGTCAGGGAGATGCAGGAGATATTACAAAGCTTAGCCCTTCGCATGATAGGGGAAGCCCAAACCACTACTTGTGTGTGCTGTGCCAAAGGTACCCTGCTCTGTTTGGGCTGAGGGTGTAGAGCCTGGTGCCCCATGGAGGCAGCAGCCCCAGCCCCTGTATGCAGGGCTGTGTCCCACAGGAGCCATCCCAGCAGCTCCGTGTGGGGCAGGGGGCTGCACAGAGGGGCTGCTAGTGTGGGAGATGGTTGTGCTACTGCTAGAGCTGGGGTCGAGCCAAACTGGCACCGTTCCCTAAATCCTCCTGGGAGCTGGGAAAGGAAATGGTGCGACCATGCATGAGAAGGGACGTTTGCAGTGGCAAAAACATCCCACTGGCTCAGAAAATTGCTGCAGAATCGGGCTTGAAATGAGTTGAAATTGCTGAATCCAAGCGGATCTCATATCCCGGGCAGTTGTAATGCTGGCGTCAGCGCTGCGGCTTCCCTCCTGGGGCACCCAGGCGGGGCCTGGCTGTGCTGTGCAGTAGGAGCAGGCTTTTGGGCATAGGGGGGCTGCCTCATGGGGGGCCTCTGGCATGGTGAGGGGCTCCAGCAGAACTGGGATCTGGGGCTGGGATGGCCACAATGGGGGGCAGGAGCAGAGCAGGAGGCAGGGTGTGTGGGTGTGCCATTGCCCCAGCTCTACCAGTGTCATCCCAGTTTGGCCCCAGCTCCTGTTCCATGTCCCCTGTCCAGGAACATCTCTGTGCCTCTAGCTGCCTGCACTCACTCAGGAAGCAGCATTTCCAGTTTTGGAGGCTGCTTTCCTTTATTCCACAGCCTTGCCCATGCTAATTTGCTCTCTGAGCTCAGGTGCATGAAGATGACCCTCAAGGTTATCCCTGGGCTGGCACTCCACCAAGTCCAGGGTGGGCAGCACTCTGGTGTCTTCCCATCCCTGTTCCCATCCCCATTATGCCCCAATGATGACTTTTCTCAGGGGTCCTTCTATGCTAGGGTGATCGCTCCTGTGTGGTGTGCCCACTCCCAGGGCCTGCCCGTCAGCTGCACGGCCCAGTGGGGATGTGGGAGCAGAGCTAGATGTCCCAGCAGGTATGTGGGAACAGAGCTGGCTGTCCCAGTGGGGATGTGGGAGCAGGGCTGAGTGCCCCAGGCGTGCAGGAGCAGGACCCGCCGGCACCACACATGTCGCAGCTCATTCCCCTCGCATGAAAACATTTGGCTGGAAGCTTAGTGCGGCCTCTTGTCTCCTCAGAGCAATCAGGATTTGTCACTGCTTGCAATGTTTAACGTCGTCTTCCAGAGGCTAAATACCGTGGGGAGCCGTGTAAGCCGCAGAAATACCTGCGTGAGCTGGGATCAGCCCGAGGCTGGCACAATGGGCTGGCAGCACTGGGGATGGGGGACTGGGAATGCATGATGTTGGTCCTCATGCCCCCAGTGCTCACGGGTGGGCTGCCATGAGCCAGGGTGAGGATGCTGGGGGTCAGCACCTTGCTCCCATAAGGCTCTCCCCAGCAGGGGGGCTGGGAGGCAAGTCTCAGGGGCATGGAGGACACTTGGGGGGCCCCAGAACTGTGTGGGATGTGGAAGAAGATGCCAGGGTCCCCAGCAGTATCTGACTGGGATCTCCCTGCTGAGGCTCAGGCAGTTATTTCTGTCAAGGTCAGCGTGTCTCCATGGGAGAGAGAGGAAAATGAGGAATCATGTCAAGAAATTCCCTCCCTAATGGGGTCTCCCCTGCATGCGAGCATGGTGTGGGGATGCCAGCGTGCACTGGCTGAGTGAGGAGACCGGCGTGTGACACGGGAATGCTGCCTCTCTGGCCCAAAGGCTGCAACACTCATGGGTGCCCAACAGGCAGAGCTGGGTGCCCAAAGGCCCATGCCCCAGTTGCTATCCTTGGCTGGACATGTGTGCTACAGTCCTGCAAGGTGTTTTTCTGGGTCAGCTGCGGGAAGAAAATCACGTTCCTTGTGCAGGCAGGCTCTCCTCTGCTCTTCTTCCTCCTCCTTCTCCTTGTGCACTCCCTGTTATCTAATTGGATTTGTCATGCTGGAAAGGCAAAGCCCTTCAGGACTGTGCTGTGCTCTCTCCAGTGTGATTTCACAGCTGGCCTCGGCACCCCAGTAGCCGACAAGTGAGTAACTCAGCTGGATGCCACGGGCACCCCTGCTCTCCCCGTGCTCCCCCACAGCCGTGCCCACCTGGCTGGAACAGGACCACCACCACAGCTGGACCGCCTCCAATCCTGCCCAACACTGGTCCCTGTCCCTAAGCTCTGTCCCCACGTGCCCCAGTCTCTGCATCCCATTCCCATCCCTCATCCCGCTCCAGGGTGATTGCCATGCCGCCCGGAGATGTCTGAACTGACACGAGATGGAAGCGTTCACAGAAATGACATTTTCTCCAGCCTGGGGAGCTTATCCTCCGTTTAAAGAAAACTAATATAGAAGCTGCCCTGGTGTGCCGGGGCTGATGGTATCAGGCTGGCAGCCGCCGGCGCTCACAGCCGCGATAAATCTCGGAAAGGAGCCGAGCCGGCTCCAGCCGCCCCACAGAGAGGGGCTGAGCCGTGTCCTGGCGGTGCTGCGGGGATACGGCGGCATGAGGGGACAGCTCAGGGCGGGTAGGCTGGGGTGACCCACAGGGTCCCGAGGATGCAGGTAGCAGGGAGCCCGCGGCGGGGATGGTGGCAGCGCTGCATTAGGCGGCGGGGCTACGGCAGGAGCCAGAGAGCTCAGCGGCGGCCCGGTCCGGCTCGGGGGCTGCCCTGGGGGTGGGAGCCAGGTCGAGCGGGGCCAGGCCGAGCGGGGCCCGGGGCGGCGGTGGGCGCGGTGAGGCCGNCTGGTGCTGCCCGCCGCCGCCCTGGTGCTGCCCGCCGCTGCCCTGGTGCTGCCCGCTGCCGCCCTGGTGCTGCCCGCTGCCTTCGCCCGCCACCCTCGGTGCCCGTCCGGTTGCTGACCTGCCTGACGTCCTCCTGTACCTGTAACCAAGCTACCAGCTGGGATTCTGGCCGTGTCCTCATCCTGGCTAGTTATATGTTGCTCAGGCATCCAGGCCTGCAGCAGGGATGGTGCTGGGGAGTCACTGCCGAGGTGTTCAGGGGCTCCCTTTGTTCTAATCCCTCCTGCTAGCACTGGCCTTTTCCTGCCCTGTTGCAATGGAGCTCAGGGGTGCTGCTCCTCACTGGGCCTGGCAACCCTGACTTGTCCTGGGGCTGTGGAGGCTGAGGGACACCCCCCTCCCTCCCCATGCCAGCCCATGCTGGGTGAGTGCTGAAGGCGGGTGCCTGGAAGCAGCAGCAGGAGATGAGAGGCTGAGGAGAGTGCGGTGCTGAGCTTTGAAGGCACCTGACAGGCTGTCGAGGTGCTGCCAGCCACACTGACAGCCGGGTACAGACACCCCCCCGCCACTGCTGCGCTCTGATCACAGCCTCGCCGTCACTTCAAAGCGCCTGCCAGGCGCAGGTGGGTTCCCATGCAGCCTCCCACCCCATGGTTCCACTCCTCCTGACCCACGGTCTTGCTTCTCCCGCCCCACTTGGCCCAGATGCACTGAGGTCCCCAGGTCCAGGGACATGGATACTGGGGTACAAGGCAGACATGGTCCCAAGCAGCACTGGCAGTAGGTGATGGCCCCTAGGGCTGTCACTGTCCTGCCTGTGTGGGGCAGAGTCCCCAGGTGCAGAGCAGACACAGCTGCGGACCCTGGAGGTCCAGGCAGGGTTTCATGGTGGCTGCAGTGAAATGCATGGCAAGGGACAAGGAGGAAGAGCTGAGGCACAACATTCCTAGGCAAAGGGCTCACACAGTGTGCCTGAGACAGGTCATCACTATCCAGACACAGGTGCCCACCATGCCGGGACCCTGGGGGCTGCCAGTTCAATTTACCCAGGGTAAGACAACACACACCCCTGTCCCAGCCCAGCTCGAGGAGGAATTTTCCATTCCCGAATGGAGGTTGGGGAAAGGCGTGTTTGTAGCAACCCCCTCCTCTCCCTCCCCTCACCCATCACCAAAGCAGCTCAGGAAGGCGCCTGCCTTGTTCATCTCCAGGAAGGTGCAGAGCAAAAGCCTCACAGGAGGAAGAGATCCCTGGAGGGGATCAGGGACCCTGGGCAGCCACAGGGGCAGCTTGCAGCCCGTTTTCCAGAGGAGCCACCCTGCATGCAGCCATGCCGCTGCCCCTCGCCTGCTGTCAGGACGGGGAAGTTCTGACACCACCCCAGGACAGCAGCGCGCCCCAGCTCGTTGTTGGCATCCTGCGAGCCACTCGGATCCCCGGGCTGCACTACATGTGCACCCGGCCGCAGTCCCGCCTGCGCCGCCTGCTCTGGAGCCTGGCCTTCCTGGCCTCCGCCGGGCTGCTGGCCACCGGCGCTGCCGACCGCCTGCACCACCTGCTCTCGCGCCCTGTGCACACCCGCGCACGCCTCGCCTGGGCACCCCAGCTCCGCTTCCCGGCTGTCACCCTCTGCAACCCCAACCGGGCACGCTTCCTGCACCTCACCAAGCCCGACCTCTACTCGGTGGGAGAGTGGCTGGGGCTGGCCCGGGAGAACCACTCGCTGGTGCCCGAGATGCTGGCCGTGCTGGGGGAGGACCAGCGCGCCTGGCTGACGCGTCTGGCCAACTACTCGCGCTTCTTGCCGCCCCGCCGCTCCGAGCGCACCATGCAGAGCTTCTTTCACCGCCTGGGCCACCAGATCGAGGACATGCTGGTGGAGTGTCGCTTTCAGGGAGAGCGCTGTGGCCCCCAGCACTTTACTCCTGTGAGTTTCCTCCTAGAAGGAGCAGGACAGTTTGGCTGCCCCACGGGTACTGGGAATGATGCTTCACCCCCACCCCAGCAAGGGTGGAGGGGTGGCAGAGTAGCAAATGAGGCTGAGATGAGCCTTTCCAAGGATCATGCAAGGCTATATCTCCCTCCCATCATCTCCATGGAACTGGAAAGGAGTTTCTGGACCTTGCAGAATACTCGACCCTGCCTGCTCCCTTACCCCTGCTCTCTCCATCCCCAGGTCTACACACGCTATGGTAAGTGCTACACCTTCAATGGGGACCGGAAGAATCCACGTGTGACCCGCCAAGGTGGCATGGGCAACGGGCTGGAGATCATGCTGGACATCCAGCAGGAAGAGTACCTGCCCATCTGGAGAGAGACCAGTAAGTGGGGCTATGGCTCAGGCAGGGTACAGGTGAGGGGTGCTAGGAGAGAGGGTTGCTGAGCAAGCAGAGCACCCTGTAAGGGGACTACAGGTCAAGCAGGGCACCAAAGGGGTGCAGGTGCTGGGTCAGTGCAGGCATGCAGCACCTCTGTCCTTCTCCCACAGATGAGACATCATTTGAAGCTGGCATCCGGGTCCAGATCCACAGCCAGGATGAGCCACCCTATATCCATCAGCTGGGCTTTGGTGTCTCACCTGGCTTCCAGACCTTTGTGTCCTGCCAGGAGCAGCGGGTAAGGCAGGATGCCCCACAGCCCCCAGGGTGGTGACTGTGGGCACCCAGCCCAGCACAGCCCTGCAGCGATGCCCTTCTCACCCCGACAGCTCACCTACTTGCCACAGCCGTGGGGGAACTGCCGAGCCAGCATGCAGGGGGAGCAGATGCTGCCCGGCTATGACACCTACAGCATCGCTGCCTGCCGCCTCCAGTGTGAGAAGGAGGCCGTGGTGCAGAGCTGCCACTGCCGCATGGTCCATATGCCAGGTGAGGGGTGTGCATGATGGTGTGAGGGGCACACCACCGCCCCAACAGGCCTGCTGGGGTTGCCCCAACTCCCTGCAGTCTGCACCCAAAGATTACCTCTGCCCCAACACTCTGCACCCAAGGATTCCCTGGCCCCATCCCTCTCCACCCAGGGACCACTCCATCCTCTCCACACACAAGGTCAGCCCATCCTACCCTCCTTACACCACAGGTCAGCCCCTTCCCTGTCTGCCTTGTGCCTGGGCCACATCTGCCCCAGCCAACCTGCATCCAAGGGTCACTCGTCCTCGTTCCCTCTGTACCCTGCCTCACTTCTTATGAGGGAGTGAGCCAAGAGTCGGGGGCAGAATCTGGCCAGACTCCCACCCTCCCAACCAGCTGTTTCTCCACAGGCAATGAGTCCATCTGCTCCCCTAATGTGTACATCGAGTGTGCTGACCACACGCTGGGTAGGTGCAGCAGTGGGTGGGCATCTAGGGGCCGGCTGAGTGCCCCAGGGAGGGGGCTGGAGACTGTGGCTGTGCCAATGGGTGTCTGCCCCCAGATGCAGCAGTGGAGGACAGCCAGGAGCGCTGCAGTTGCCCCACACCGTGCAACCTGACACGCTATGGCAAGGAGATCTCCATGGTCCGCATCCCCAACAAGGGCTCCGCGCGCTACCTCGCCCGCAAGTACAACAAGAACGAGACCTACATTCGGTGAGTTGCCAGCACTGGGGTATTCCAGGGGCTGGGCAGGGGGCTGGGGACCTGGGGAACTTCCACTCCACTCCTGGCAGCATGCAGAGAGAGGGTCCTGGCATACTCGGTCTCTGCAGCATCCTCCACCCAGGGGTGTTGCCACTAGAGCTTCTCCCCAACTTCTCTATGTCTTCCCAGAAACCTCCTGCCAGCACCTGCCTACCCCACTGTCTCTCCTGGCCTGGGACATGCCCTGTCCATGTCCCCACTGCACCAGCCTGAATAATTCACGAGAGCCCTGGGAGCACCTGGGAGCTGGAGGGCTGAGGAACAGGGGAGGTTTGTGGGCAGTCATGCAGGAGGGTTGGTTATCAGCCCTCTTTGCTGAGCACAGTGGTGTTCCCACAGGGAGAACTTCCTGGTGCTGGATATCTTCTTTGAGGCGCTCAACTATGAAGCCATTGAGCAGAAGAAAGCCTATGACCTTGCTGGGCTTCTCGGTGACTCCCCTCGCCTTCCTGTGGGCCCCTAAGGCGTGGAGCTCGGGGTCCCAGCCCTGGGAAGATGTGGGTCTGGTGGGGGAGGGATCACACAGAGCAGCAGCCAGCCACAGGCTGGCTGAAGGGTGGAATGCTGCTGACTGTCCCCTATCCTGCATGTCCCCGGCTCCCTCCGTCCTGCTGCCCCTGCCCCCATGACTGCTCTGTCCCTCACCATCCAGCAGCCCTGGCACTGCCTGCTGCCCTGCTGGCCCACCCCAGGCTTCCTGTGGGCTGCACAGCATCTTCTGATGACCATCTTCCCCTCCTCCTCCTTAGGGGACATCGGGGGGCAGATGGGCCTGTTCATTGGTGCCAGCATCCTCACCATCTTGGAGATCCTGGATTACATCTATGAGGTGTGCTTAGCCTTCAGGGATGTGTCTCGGCAGTGGGTACAGAGACAGGCTTCCTGGGGAGGGCATAAAATGTGTGGCCACCCCAGAGGGCTATTACAGCCCCCAAATTGGGGAACACCGAGAGGAAGGCAGTGGGAAGAGAACGGGTCCCCCAGCATTCCTCAGTGACCTGAGGACAGGGAGGGTGGTGGGCAGAGGTACTGTTCCACTGTCCCTGGGTGAGCAGGCAGCAGTTCCATGTAGACTGGGATGTCCATGTACAGGGTGCTACCTGTGTGCTGGTCTAGGCCTGACCCCCCCATCTGCACCCAGGTGATCCGAGATAAGGTGAGCCGGGTCCTGCGACGCTCCAAGCCACCTCTGAAGAAGCCCTCCGGCAGCATCGCCACACTGGGACTGGAGGAAATGAAGGATCAGGTACCCCTGCAGGGCTGGGCTGCCTGGAGGCTGCAAGGACAGGGCCTGGGCATGTGTCTACCCCCACCCCAGGGCAAAGGGACATCATCCCAAGATTGAGGGATGAGATGTGGCTCTTCATTTGGTGCCTTCAGGCTGCAGAGTCCGGGCAGTCCCGGGGAGGCAGGGAGCTGGGTGCTCCCGGGGGAGCTCCTGTGGACAGGCTGTGCTGGGTGGGAGGACTTGGGAGGTGGCAGGGTGCATGGAGTCTGTACCCACCCTATTGACTGCCATCCCCACAGAGCCCCTGTGAGACACTGGGCCGGCACGTGGAGGGCGCCTACAACGCGGGCATCCTGCCCAACCACCACCACCGCCACCACTACCCTCACCAGGGAGTCTTCGAGGACTTCGCCTGCTAGGCAAGACTGGGACTGGGGGGCAGCCCCCTGCCACCCCCCTCCCCAGTGTTCGCATGGAGAGGGACTGCGGCACTGGGTGCGGTGGGCACAGGCCCCTGCCTCCCCCACCCCACTGCCAGGACCGGCCACACCGTTCGCCCCCAGTGATGCCACTGGAGCTGCCTCAGCACCGGCACTGGAGCAGCCCCCCGGCTTCTGCCCGTCCCCTCTGCTTATCCCTAGCACGTGGGCTCAGCCCAGTTTCAAGCACACAGCATGGAGGGGGATGGGCATGCCAGGGGGTTTAGGGGAGCAGCAGGTGTGGGCCAGAGAGGCCCCAGTGCTGCAGAGCATGAAGGGGGTAAGCTGAGGTTCCTGTGAGCCCCTCCAAGCCCTCCCCTGCTGACCCCTCCTGGGTGGTGGTCTCTGCCCTGCATGGTTTTCCCCAGGAGAGAGACGTGCCTGGAACAGCTTCCCTCTGCCCGGGAACCACCTCTCCCCCTTCCTGCTGCAGGACAGGGCAGCGTTGCAGGGCACCCCTCTGTGCAGCATGGCCCCCGTGGCCAGCCCAGGGACACCCCAACTGCAGCCACACCTGCATGGCACCACCCTGACCCCTGGCACCACCACCACTGTGACACCCCCCAAACATCTGCCCGCCCTTGCCCAACCTCATGCAGTCTCAGGGCTGCAGCCCCTCCATCAATGTTCCCAGCCAGACCCCTGCACTGTGACTCCCCCTGCCACTCCAGTGTTGGCCCCCAATAATCTCCAGTCATTTCAGCACTGCAAACCTACTGCCTCCCCCATCTCCTGTCCCAGTCCATTGTGAACCCATCCTCTCCTTGCCCAGGTATTGCCCAAAGTGGCTCATCCCTCGGTGTAGCTGCCTGGCACAGCCCAGGCAGCGTGATGGGTCCTGCCCTCACTCCCCTGCCTGTCGCTGCTCTTTTGCACCGTGCACGTACCCCTTGCCATGCTCCCAGCCCCGGGTGCTGAGCACCCGCTGTGCCTCCCCTAGACTGTACATGGTTAGGAGGGTGCTCCGTGTCCAGCACTGCCCAGACAACCACAGTCCAACCCGCTGGCCGGAGCATTGGCCAGAACTGGCGCCCACAGTCCTCCTGCCTGCCCTGAGATGGCAGGACCCACGGCAGGATGCATGGCAGGACCCACAGCACTCCCCCTGTCCTGTTGTACATTGCCTCCACCCCCTCCACTGTAGCAGCAGACACCAGCGCAGGGCAAAGAGCCCCAAAATATCTCAGGAGGGGGGGCGAGCTGGCAAAGCCCCCCTCAACACACACACTTGGCAGAGGGGGACCCCAGGGCAGGAATTTGGGACCTCTGGGGAAGGCTGGGGTTGAGCCAGGCAGCCTCTGGCCCTGCTGGTTTGGTCCCCATCCCTGGTGCCCACAGATGGAACATGGCCATGCTGTGCCGTGCCCAAAGCCATAGATGCAGGAGGAGCCATCATCCTTGCAGCCCTCCAGGCCCCACACATGGGAGGCACAGGGTAGGGACCAGGGTACCAGCAGCCCTGGCTCTGGGTATGCATGGTCCAACAGCTCCCCCAAAGTATGCACCCACGTGTAAGCATGTTTCCCGTGGGTGCAAGCACCCAACTGCGTGGTGTTCCATGTCTCCCTGCGTGGAGGGATACACAGCAAGCCTCCCAGCAGGGCAGCCACACTGGTGCTCTCCAGGAAGCCCTCCAGAATACCCCGTGCCGGCTCCCCATGGGGTTCTCATACACCAACCTGCAAGCAGGAGGGTCTCTGGAGGGGTGCCACGTGTCAGCCCGGGAACGGGCCACGGCCATGCCAGCCAGCCTTACACCAAGGTCTTCTGCGGCAAGGGGGGGGTGCAGGATGTGTCCCCTTCCTGCCAGCCGGAGCAGCCGGCCCTGAGCGGGGTGGGCATGGGCACCATGGTGGGAGAGCCAGCACGAACCGCCCTCGTGCTGGTGAACGTGAGAGATGTGCGTCACTGTTTTATAAATGTACAAATGCTCCCTAATAAAGAGGCACAAGTAGGTCCAGAGATGCCTGCAAGGACTGATGGGGCAGAGAGATGGGTGAGATCCTAGAGGAGAGGTGGTGGTGGGACCCAGGGAACACTTTACAGCCCTGCGCTCATGTGCGAGGGGTGCAGGATGAAACTGAAACAGGGGAGGAAGAGGGTGGGTGGAGGGAAAGGGGGGCCCTCCTGTGGCTTTTCCTGGCAGAGGTGCTCCTCTAGCTCCTGCCTTCTCCAGACATTTCTCCATCTGCCCCAGCTACCCTACAGCACAAAGAGGACATGGTAGGAAACAGAAGCTGACCTCTTGGTGAAGGCTGCCAGCACCAGGCACCACAGGTTTCCCTCTAAACCAGTGAGGGCTGAAAATGCCTGAGTTAACTGGATGCAGCTGGGACACACAGCTACATCCCACAGCTCACACCATGCCCTGTGAGAAGAGCTAAAGGGAGGTTGGATGCTAAAGGGAAAAGCAGGGAAATAGCTACATCCTCCACATCTTTTTATCACCAAGAGGATTGGGTCCCTTTGGAATGAGACTGTCCCTGCCACCAGATTCTGACCCATCTGCCCCTCCAGGGTGCCCCATCACTTCACCCGCACCAAGATGGTAACTGGGAGCTCAAGGTGCCTCCTGCTCTACAGTGAAGACATGTCACAGGAGCTGGGCAAGCAGAGCAGGATTGTATGGTGAGCCCACAAGGTCCTTCCCCAGTGTGTCCTCCAGCTCCTTCAGCACCATGCACAGCAGTGAAGCATGGTGGAAGGAAAGGCTGAGCTTCATGCATGGCCCATCCCAGCTTCTATGCCAATAAAGTGGCCTCAGGACTGTTCCCAGGAGCCCTGTAGTGATAATCTAGTGAAGATTTGACATATCTTTTTCTCTGTTGCTGTCAGTACCTCTATTCTTCAATTTGACAACTTCCAGGTGCTATCTGGAAGTGACAGCTCCTGTAGTGTCTCCCACTTCTCCAAACAGGACAGGCAGACGAGGTGAACCCAGCACCACACCCTGCCTGTGACATGCCTCATGTCCCAGTGCAGATGGCACTGGGCTGAGGAGGGCCAGTGGGACAACTCAGGTTTAGCACCCCAGGGTCAACCACAAACCCCAGTGCTGTGGCCCCTGGGTGCCCCCTCCCATGCTGTGCCTGTTCAAGGGCCACCAGGGGCTTGGTCCTGCCCAGAGATGGAGGTGCTGCCACCTGGGGCTCACCCAGCACAGCGCTGCTTGAAACACCTGTAATGAGCCACATGAAATAGCTGGGACATAATTAGAAGGGGATCCACTACAGTGAAACAGGCCCTTAATTTTAATGAGCATGGCCCTCTGGACAGATGCCAAGTACCTGATCACAGCAGGACCGGCTGTGCTGACAACAGTTTCTGTCACCATAGAGGTGGCAATCCCAGAAGACACAGCTCCTGTGGTGTTAGTCCCAAGGAAGTAGGCACCAGGATGGAGCAGACAGCAAGGATCTCTTCTGTCTATGGGGTACGCATCTCCTTTGGGCACTTTCCAACATGCCTCCACTGCCACGAACTGTAATTACAGCTGCTCCTGTAGTGTCTAGAATAGAAAAGCTGCATTTCAAATAAAACAAAACCCTCCAGCTTGGGAGCAGAGGGTTTGGAAATAAGCCCTGAAATGCAATGGGACATGTGGTCTCACTGCTGTCACCTCCTCCCCAAGCATCTCCTGCCTGGAGAGGTTGATGGTGACAGGCAACACCTGGAGAAAGGAGTGACTCTCAGCATGTCTGTATCACGTGCAAATGCCAGGCTCACTGCTTTTCTCTTTGATCATTTTCCCAAGACCCCCTTGCTGGAAAAATGGACTGGTGGTGCCAATCAGTCAGGCCAGGCAAGGGACACACGGCACCTTTCCAGCACTCAGCCCCTGACAGTGGGCAAGCAGGCTAGAGAAAACAAGGAGACAATAAAATCAAAGTCCAAGCAAGCTGCCTACCTCTTCCCCCAGTGCCAGAGCTTCAGGGTCTTGCATTCTTCCAGTGCAGGGGTGGTGTGGCCCCAGAGGGGACATCCCTGGGCATAGCCAGATATGCTGACACCCCATGGAAGGAAACCCCTGAAGGCAGGCACACACTGACAGCAGCTCTGCCTGTGCCTACGGCTTTCTTTCTTCATTGAAATGCTCTGATTTCCCTGAGCTTGGCCAGAAAAAGCCCTAACCAAAGCCCCTCACACCCTCCAGAGGGGCTCAGTAGTATGCAAGTACAGCCTGGCACCTCCCTGTCTGCTCATCCTCAAGTAGAGCAGCTTCTTCTGCCTTCACTTAAGAGACAGGAGGAAATGTTCGTTGTAGTTGGGCCCTGGCCTGTGGTCAGTAGAGCTGCTCCTGCAGGACAGGCAGTGAGGCACCACTGGCCCCTTCCCAATGAGAGCACAGGGAAGAAAGAGCATTGCACTTCCCCTTGTCCTCCAGCCCTTTCCTGGCACGACTGCAATTCCCATAACCTACCAAAGGGCACTCATCAAACTGACTAATATTGCTGGTGCTGAAGTAGCTTTGCCATGGAGTTCAGCATAGCCTGAAGTGACCCAAGCAGGACTAGAGAAGCAGGTTTTGCCTTCCCTCCTCACAGTCTCACTGTTGTGTTTGCAGACACAGGAAAACAAACCAGGGTGGGGGAAGCACAGCATAGCTTGTGTCTTCCCCTGTTTGAGTCCCTTTCCTTGCCACAGACAGGAGGGGAGGCAGGTGCCCACCCAGGCCCAGTGCATTCAGACGTTCCCTCTTGTGCTTCAGAGTGCTCTGAACCACCCCTTCACTCTCTCTTCTGAAAAACTTTCCAAGAGGAAGTTGCTCTGCCTCTCTTGATTGCTGTGGTGAGCCAGTAACACTTAGAAAATTTCCGCAAGGGAAGCAGAAGTCTACAAGGCAGGAGACAAGTTTTCTCCCACCTCATTGGTAAATTGACCTTTCACTGGCCTGCCTCCGCAACTGGAGGAGTGCAAAAATCCACACATTGTACAAAAGTACCAGTCAAACCTGAAGAGGGATCACAGAATGTCTCTGCTTGCTCAGCTGCCCATATCGGCACCCAGGGCTGCTCCTCCCACCCCTTTCAAAGGTGTCACTGTCCCAGTCTGCCACCCTGCCTGTACCTGCCAGCCCTGTGAGGGCAGGAGAGGGGCAGAGCACAGCTGTGCCCATGTCCCCATTGTCACAGGTCTCTGCCATGTCCCAGTGAGCAACAGCCAGAGCTCACTTCACAGTCAGTGCTCACCTTGCTCGCGTCACCAAACCTCTTCTGAAAGCTTTGCGCATCCCTCTTTGGGGTTTCATCATGTTTTGATGCTGCAAATAACCTGGAAAACACTAGAACAGCTTCAAACCTGGCCAGCTCCCTTGAAAAGGGAGCAATAATTGTGCTGGGAGTGCCACAAGCACTGTCATTTCCTCATACATATGTCAGAGCTGGGAGGCTCTGCTGGTATTGAGAGTGAAGCACGTTAAGTATGCTAATACCTCTAACTCCGTCTGGGCAAACAGCAGTGAGGCAAGAGCAACTTTATCTAGACAGTCTCATGATAATTAAATGACAATTCTGGGTTTCTTTTCACAGCCAACTTGATTTGAAGCCACTTTATTACCACTTGGATACTCTTCTAATGCCTAATCACATCTTACTACTTGGTCTGCTTTTCAGAGGATAAATGTATCTGTAACACACCTGCATCTGCCTGCCGCCCTCCCTCTGTCCCAGATTTCCACTTAAAGGGAATTAAGGATGTGCTCAGGGAAGATCAAAAATAGAAATTCTCAGTACAAGCTAACAGCTACTCTCTGAAATATAATTAAATTATATTTAAACATATACACTCCTACACCATGGATACAGAGACTAGAGCAGGAAGAGATGAATGAGGTATCCTTGGAAAAGGCATACCACACAGCCCAGGGGCTCTCCGGGAGTTTTGCTGAGCACTAGCAGCCTTGCAAAGTAATAGCGAGTAGGTTCAGTTAATTTTCTTGGGGATGTCTCTTTGATACATGTGTTTCATGAAGCAGTAAAACATGATGAGAAAAGAGGCTGGTGGGAAGAGCACACAGCGTCATGAAAATCATGCCTGGAGCAGGCAGCATGGGCAGGGGACAGTCCCCACACCTCATAATGCAAATAGGAGCTGTAGGTGATGAAAACAGTCCAGAACAGGACTGCAGTGCTCTGCCCAACTCAGAACTGGAAAACACAAGTGCTGAGAAGTCCTGAGATGTAAAACAGTCCAAAAAAGGGTGAAAGCAATGCAGAGAGGGTAGATCCAGCACTAGTGATCCAATACAGTGCTCAGATCCAGTTTCTGGCCTGGGAGTTTCCTTCAGAGCTGATCCCAGATCTTGGACAGCAGAGTTCACCTCACTTGAGCAGCCTGCTCAGGTAAAGGATGTTGCAGGTGTTTGGGGAAAAAAGCATCTCTGTAAGGAATCTGTCCAGCCAGCTGCAGATAGAATTTATACAAGCAGCCAGCACCTACCACCACACAGACCCCCAGCACAACCCCCACAGGTGCCACAGGAAAGAATCAGCCAGACGCACCGGTACATCTCTCCATTTTATTAGTGTAAATGCACCCCATCCCCCCTCCTTTCCCCCCTATTAAATACAAACCAGGAGCAGAGAGCGGCTCCTCAGTCGCTTTCTCCTTAGGAGATGCACAGCCAAACCCTCTGCCACACCCATCAGTGTCAGGCACAATGTCCCTCGACCCCGAGGGCAGCCCCACAGCGGGGAGGGATCCCACCTCTGTCAGGAGGCTCTCGTCTGAGGGCTGTGACCTCCGACGTCCTATCAATACTGCGAAGGCCGAAGCGGCCTGGGTCATGGTTCCCATGGGGAGCAGCTCACGGTACATGAAATCAGCAGGATCCCCTCCGGCACCCCCTACACCCACCGGCCCCAGGAGCCAAGTTCCTCACACCCCAACCAGCCAGGAGCACTCCAGCTCATTGCCAAGTGGCAAAACCCCAAAACCAACATCTTTATTGCTCTTTTGGGACGGGATGTACCCCATTCCACTGTCCAAGCTTGTGGCAGGCCCAGGGACATGTCCCTGCCTGTATAACCAAGCCAATGCTCCAAAGGAGTGAAGGGCACAGTCCTGTCCCAGGACACTGGGGAAACTATGAGGGATCACTCCAGGCCTTGTGGCAGTCATGGCCCTGCAGCAGGGGGCTTTGGGCTCTACATTCCCCCAGCTGAGGGGAGACAGCAACAGACAGGGCAGCCCTTCTCCCCGGTGCTCAGCAGCAGGGCCAGGACAGAGGGATGGGGCCAGCAGCTCTGGATGAGGAGCCAGGCATTCCAGCTTGCAGCTCAGTGATTCCGATCCCATCTTGCCCTGGGGTCTGCACAGCCGTGGCCACTTGAGAAAGACTCAGGCACCCTGGGCTGGCAGACCCCGGCCGGGGCAGCCCCAGTGGGGCAAGTCATGAGTTCGGACACCAGCAATCCCTGCAGCCGCTGGAGAAGGAAGACAAATTTGGGCAGCAGAAGTGGAGTCGGCAGGCAGGAATGGCATGGCAGGGCCAGCCCCTCCACAATCCATGGTTCAGGTGCTGTTCCCCTGCTCCTGCTCAAAAAGGACCATGGCCAGCTGGGAGCGAGAGCCTACACCCTCCAGGCTGCTCTGCACACAGCGGTGGTAGATGTCCTCGCTGAGCCGGGGGTTGCAGGCCTGGTGCCGGTAGCGCTGCAGCAGGGCAGGCTCCACTGCCCGGAAGACATGGAGGTTGGAGTATTTGATGAACATGTCGTAGATGTCCAGGGTCTCCAGGATGTCCTCATTCTCCTGCACGTCCCCCGCCATGCGGGTGCGTGCTGCCATGTAGTCGGCGTTGTAGAAGCAGGCTTCATGGAAGACGTCACGGTCAAAGCGCCCCATGTCCCGCAGCAGGTCCAGTGTGGTGGGTGGCACCTGGTTGTGGTAAGCAATGGCTGGGTTGTAGCCCTGGAAGTGGATGGGGAAGAAAACCTGCCAGTTGTTTATGGTGTTCATCCGGCAGCGGTTCAGGAAGTCGACGGTGACCTCTGTTCCCACACCAGCCACAAAGAAAAGTGTGTCCACGGGATGCTTCTTGGAGATAATGTCCATGACTTTGATTTGGGAGGGGGCATCTGTCTTAACACTGATCCAGGGGATCTTTACCTCCGCGTATTTGCGCTCATACTCAGTGATCTGGGACTTCACAGAGGCAAAGATGTCATTCTGGGTGACCTGCTGGGCCTCAAAGGGGTCATAAATGAAGAGGAACGTGAGCACTGCGTTCTCACTGCTCTCAAAAGCGGCTGCTGCATAAGCCTCCAAAAAGCGGGCGGCGTAGTCCCGGTCGTGGGCCGTCAGCGGCAGGATGACATTGATGCGACTGGCCTCCGTCACGTAGGGCATGGGGATGATCTCCACCTCGCTGAGGGGCCGCACCAGGTGCACTCGCTTAGTGATGGAGTGGCTGTGCCCCTTCTGGGTGACCACCTCCACCTGCAGGTCCAGCGTGTACTCCATGCCGCGCGTGGGGTCAAAGCGCCGGTACCCATTCACCAGCTGCTGCTTGCGGACGTGCAGCACTGGCTGGTACTTGCGGTTCAGCTCCTCCATGGCCGTGGCCACCACATCGGCCACGTCCGCCAGATCCGCACCATGCAGCTCACACTTGGGGGAGCCATCCACGCAGGCATAGACCTGCTCCTCTGTGAAGTAGTCCCAGCGCAGCACTTCAAAGCGGGTTTTGGGCTGGAATGGGGGTGGGATGCCAATGGGCCACGTGGCGACGTGCTCCCCATCAGCAGACAGGCTGCTGGCGTTCTGGATCTCCATCTGCAAGACAAGAGATGGAGAAGTGAGAGCCAAGGCAGGCACAAGCAGATCTTCCAGCTCTGGCAGCACTCAAGCTGACTGCTGATACTCAAAGCTCAGCCAGAGCTGGCTCAAAGAGCAGTGCCAGAACAACTCTGTCCTCAACCTGACTCCTGTCCAGCACCTCAGGTTTTCTCCCACACCCTATCCAGCCTTTGTGACAGATCTCTGCACCCTTCTGGCTTCATCACCCTGAACCACCACTGCATGTCCAGGACCCATCTAGGTCCAAAGCTGCCTCTGCAGCACCACTGCCTCTGTAGCCACATGAGCTCAGCTCATCCTGTCCAACAGCAGGATCAGGTGCGAAACCCACAGAGAAACCAGAAAGCCCATGGGGATGAAAAATGGAACCACGGCCCTCCCAGCCAAGCCAGGTCTCACCTGGAGCTGCTGGATCTCCTGATAGGTTTTCTCAAGCTCCACCTGAGCGAAGTACTTGTGCAGCCGGTACATCTGGAGGGGATCCAGCACAGGGTGGACAGTGAAGGCGCTCTGGAAACGGACGTCGGTCTCCCGTTCAGGGTCTGCGTTCTTCCCCAGCTCAAAATAGTGGTAATGTAGACCCTGTGCCAGCCAGGAGAGATAAGTCACAGCCAGCCCCAACCTGTACTTCCACACCACCAGATGTCAGCACAGCAAGCTCAAAGGATGTCAAGGTGCAACAGCCAGTCCTCCCAGGACATGGGAGCCCACAGGGAGGACGGAAAACACTGGGCCAGGACCCAGACATCTCTCCTGCAGAACCTACCTCATGTTCCTCAGCACAGTTGACACCTGTGTAGTCAATGATGCAGCGGCCCAGCCACTCATCTGGCCGAGCACTGAGGATGTCATTGCGGCAGCTCTCCAGGTGCTGCTGCAGGAGCAGGAGGAGGCTGCGGGATAGCAAGTAGCCAAACCCTCCGTAGCAGTAACGTCCCTCAGTGTCCCCACCGATGAACTCCTCAGGGCGACCCAGGTAGAGGTGGGTGTCAATACTGAGGTGAGCAACCAGGCGGCTGATGCGGTGCGCCTCTGTGTAGGTATCATCCTGCACCAGGAAGAACCAGTCGAAATCGTTCACGTAGTGGTCCAGAAGGTACCTGACGGTCTGGTACATGTTCCAGATGGGCCGCTCGTCACTGTGTGTCACCACCGTCATGCCGTGGGGCACCTTGCGGCCCCGCGTGCCGGTGAAGTACACCAGGCGCTCCAGGCGGTGGGCCAGCGTGCGGTTGACAGCCACTCCCAGTGTATTCAGCGTGCTCTTGGAGGTCAGCACACCCACGAAGAGCCGCTGCCGCATCCCCAGCTCTGTGCTGATGTATCGGGTCCTGCAAGACGAAGACAATGTATGGCCCCTAGGGCACTGAAACCCACCCCAGCCTACACCCTCCCTCTTGTAACCAATGGCATCAACCTCCATTCCTCTGCAGGAACTGCTCCTAGGCTTCAGCCAGGCACACAAGACATCACCCCAGTGTCACCAGCTGCCACTACACCTGTGTCAGAGGCACTGCAGAGCACTTTGCTGAGGTCTCCTGTCAACTTGAGACCCAGGGGGACCCTATCTTCCCATAAGCTGGCCAGTCCAGCTCAAAACAGGTGCTCTCAAAAGGCTGAGCACAGCTAAAAGCAGGGCTACACTACCCAGCTCTAGCAAGGACATGATTCTCCAGACACCCCAGCCATGAGGCTAGCCTCAGCCAGGTCAGCTGAACTGAGAAGCACCTTCCTGCCACCCCTATGAGACACACTGCTCTAGAGTAGGCAGGCAGAAGAGCCCATGCTGCCCTCCCTGGGGAAGCCAGGCCCCACACAGGTTGCTGAAGCCAGCAAGGGGCTGGTTGTGTCCCCCTCCTCACCAGGGCCCCCAGCTGTTGCACTCACAATGACTTTCAGGTTTAATTCTGCCAGTCTGGCGCAGTAGCAGGAAGCGACCCCCCCATCACGTCCCCCAACCGCCGCCTGGTACACAGTGGCCCCATTCAGCCCCCTTCATCCGCCCACCACCTCGCCAGGACAAGGAGGCCCTTTCACTGCCTGTTCCCTGTCATCCAGGGGACGCTGGGACGGGGCTGCAGCCGACTCCGACTCGGGAGCAGGCTGGCGTTTACAGCACTGGGTGGGGACGTGCCACCACGGGAGGGGTCCCTGCTCGGACAGGAGGGGACCGTGACAGGGTGCCCGGCAGCACGTGCTGCAGCAGGCAACCTTCGCACAGCGGGCAGCAGCATGGGCAGGAGGCTCTTCCGCTGCGGGCTAGGAGTAAGGCTGGGGGTAAGGTAAAGTGGGGCGCAGGGGAGGAAAGGAAGCAGCTGGGAAAGGCACTCGCNCCCCCCTGCAAAGGCCCCCAGCCCCGGCACGGCAGGCACCTGAAGCTCGCCCGCAGCTACCCCCAGATAAGCCCCAGTGAGCGGCGGCCCAACTCCCCGAGCCCGGCCCGCCCCCCCCCGCACCTGACGGCCTTCTTGGCGGCCCTGCCGGGGCTGGGCGGGCGGTAGGGCACGACGCGGGGCTCCCAGTTGTCAGCGCCCAGCGCGGGGAGCACAGCGTTGGGCCTGCGCGCCGCGTTGCCGTTGCCGAGGCCGGGGGGTGGCGCGGGG
>VZRF01008665.1:1289619-1321606 GCA_013396875.1 Vireo altiloquus | reverse complement strand
GGTTCGGGGGGCCCGGGGCGGGCGGCAGCAGGTGGGTAAGTCCCGGCGCCAATGAGCAGGCGCTGGGCTCCCCTAGCAACAGTGCCCGCGCCAATGGGCGCCGCGAGCCGCCCGCGCCGCTGCCCGCAGCCCTGCCCGGCGCCCCGCCATCCCGTGCCATCCCGTGCCGTCCCATGCCATCCCTACACCAACCGGCCAGCCGTGCCGTGCCGCATCCCCGGCCCCCTGGGCCGGCAGAGCCCTGCTCACACTCCTCACAGCATCGCCCATCCCCACCGGGGCCGGAGCGTCGCTCCTGGGCTCTACGGGTAAAGTCCAATCCTGCTTAGCATCCCCCGGGGGCTCGAGCAGGGCCCCAGCGCTTGGCTGCCTGCTCCCTGCCCACCTCCTTCCTTCGGATTAGGCTCTGTGCTCGGCTTCCCCACGGGGATTTGCCCTGGCTGGTGTTGCCTTCCCCAGCCAAAGGGAGGGAGGGAGGAAGTTGCCGGCAAGGGATGAGATGCCAGTGGAGCCCGTCTGGGCAGCAGCAAGGTGCTGGGCAACAGGAAGGCGTAACTGCAGCCTTTGCCCTCTTCCCAGCTCCTTCCCAGAGCGCTGTTTTTGTGAGCTGTCCTGAACTGGCCGCTTAAACTTGGCACTTGGAAGGAGTGATGCTGGCCTGGGGACAATTTGTGACAATAAACCCATTCTAAACCAACTAAGCCTGTAAAGGGACTAGGGGAGTGAAGGGGTGATGGAACTGGTTCCAGGTGGGAGCAGGCAGATGGATGCTGTAATTAGGTTTAAACTGAAGCTGGATCAGTCTTTGCAGGGGATTATGACCCCTCCGTCTGTGTAGGCGCTGCGGGGGACCCGATAACTGTTTGCTCAGCATCCTGGCACAGCCACGGCATTACGGGTGAGCCCTTGGGTAAAGGGCAGTGCCAGCTATGACTGGTGCCCTTCCAGCCCCATGGATTGGCTTGGGAGGGCTGGATATAGTGTGAAGGCCCAATTTGTTTTTACAAGGACAGTAGGAGCTGGAGCAGAGATGAAAAATAGCCAGAAATATGATTAGAGGATTGGAGAAAATGCCTTGGAGTACAAGCTTAAAGAGCTCAATCTGTTTAGCCTATAAAAATAGAAGACTGAGGGGTGACTTAATTACTGAGCATAATTACTTCACAGGCAGAAAATACCAGGTTGTGGAAGTCTCTCAGGGAAAGGGTGCCGGAGAGGCATGGGCAGGAAAATTGAAGCCACAGACAAATTATTAAGCGATATGAAGCTCCTGGGGGTACAGGCAGGCTCTCCAGGCACAGCACGTCCCTTCAGCCACACATCGGGTGACAGTCTGCACCCCGACTGAGGAGGCTGTTCCCCTATTCCCTCCGTTCCTACCCAGGTAGTGGAGAGACAGAGCAGGATTTCTGGTGGCTGGGTGTTGAGTGGTGGCATGTGCCACCAGTTCCTCCATTCTCCTTGTCTCTCTCTCACCAGGTGGGGCGGGTGCCGGGACACAGTTCTGCCGGCAAACTATGAGGCAGGAGTGGAGATTTTGATGCCTCTCCCAGGAGTCCCCAGAGCCATGACTGCAACTGTGCAGACGCTGCGGTTCAAGCTGCTGCCGCATGAGCCAGGCCAGGAGTGGGGGCACAGCTGCCAGCAGGAAATTGAGCGTCGCTACCAGGTGGTGCCCTCAGTGGTGTGTGCCATGTGCTGCCTTTTTGGCATCATCTACTGCTTCTTCGGTGAGCCAGGCCAGCCCAACAGCTGGTGGAGCAAGTAGGGAGGAGGGCAGAGGGGAGCTGGGAGGTGCTGGCTATCCACTCCCTGACTATGGTGATCTCTCCACAGGCTACCGCTGCTTCAAGGCTGTCATGTTCCTGACGGGGCTGATGTTCGGCTCTATCATCATCTTCATGCTGTGCTACAAGGAGAGGGTGCTGGACACACAGCTGAGCGTGGAGGCCTCAGTGGGCATTGGGTTGGGCATTGGAGTCTTGTGTGGGCTGGTCACCATGCTGGTGCGCAGCGTTGGCCTCTTCATGGTGGGGCTGCTCTTGGGGCTGCTGCTGGCGGTGGCCACGCTGGTGGTGATGGAGCAGTTCTACCACCCACCGACAGTGTGGATCCCCATTGCGCTGCTCCTGGGTGTGGGGATGCTCTTTGCTGTCCTCACCCTGCAGTGGCAGCGCTTCTTCACCACCCTCTCCACCGCCGTCTTCGGCAGCGCCATCATGACCGTCACTGTCGACTACTTCATCGAGCTCTTCCTCCTGGTGCAGTACATCTATGAGCGCATCAAGGTGGCCCCTGCTCGCCCTGTGTGCTGGTACAGCTGGGTCATTCTGGGCGTCTGGCCGCTCCTCACCACCCTGGGTGTCCTGGTCCAGTGGAAGGTCACAGGCGAGGGCTACTCCCATACGGAAGGTGTGTGGGGAGTGGGGCAGGTGGGCATGGTACAGGGTGAGTAGGAGCTGGGAACCTGAGTAGTGGGGTGGAGGTTTCCAGCACCTGCTTCACATGGACAGATATGGGGTTCAGGACACTGTGGTGGCACACCACCCAAGGGAGGCCTGGTTGCATAAAGGTGGCACTGGTTTGGCTGCGAGGATGGTTCGGATGTGCTCCCCAGTGCTCACAGATCTCTTTACTCCACAGTGATCATCAGCCGGCAGCAGCGCCGCGTGCAACTGATGCGCATCAAGCAGCGGGAAGACCGAAAGGAGAAGAAGAAGAAGCGGAGACCCCACCACCCACCACCCCACCAGCACAAAGCCCACCCCCCTGAGCCTGCTTACCGCCGCAAGCCCAACCCTGTGCGCCGCTTCGATGGGGACGTGCTCTCCCCCGTGAGTCCCGCAGCCAGGGTAGAGATCTCCCCCAGCCTCCACAGCCATTCCTTCTCCGTGTGGGTGGGCTGGGGCTCGGAGAGGTGCCCAGGCACCAGTTGACATCTGAGCTCATTTAGGGATGAGACGGGGGCATCCCAGGGACTGGGCGACTTGGGAAGGGCTAAGCTGAGGCATTACCACCATGAAGCACTTCAGCCTTTGCAAGAAAATGAAAACTGCTGGCAAGAGCACTATAGGCAAAGTAGAAACAAGCAGTAGGCAAGGTGCAAAATGCCCAGGGAGGGAATAAGGCTGTGCTCCCTGCTGTGGCCAGCCACTGGAGGGCCTGAGTGCTGGGGATTCCACTGGGCTGGTTTTGAGGGGGGGCCGGGGAGGGGCTGCTGCCGCATTTAGGGTGAGGTGGGGTGTAGCGATCCAGGAGCAGAGCCCCCCTCACTTTCTGTTCCCCCTCTCTCACAGAGCTACATCCAGAGTTTCCGAGAGCGGCAGACGGGACCATCGCTGAACAGCCTCATGGCCAGTTCCCATGCCGTGGTGGACCTGGACTATGACTGCAGCTCCACCGTGCCCCTCACCACAGGCTCTGGCCCTGCCGTGAGGGTATAAGCCAATCCAGTGACCTCAAGCAACACCAGCACCCAAGCCTGCTCTGACAGAACCCCTGAGACAGGCAGGGCTTTGTCCTCATGGCCACAAGCGGCCACATGCGGCTTGGGGCTGCAGATGGAGACCCTTCTTGGAGACACATGGGACTTGTCTGTGGAAGCCTCAGCTGCCTGTGAGGCCCAAAGGTGCTGGGGAAGCCCTTTGGCAGGGACTCAGCCCAAGGACCAGAACACATGGACATGCAGTGCGAGTGGCTCTGCTGGGGTGGTGGGTCCCTGAGCCCCCACTGCTGTGCGTTACCCTACAGCCCGGGCACACTCATCCTGCATCTTAACATTTCCCCATATTTGAGCCCTCCCCTTCCCAAGAGCAGCTCCCCACACCTGCCCCTACCCCATCGCACCCCCAGAAACTCCCCAAGTGCCTGTCCCCTATGTCCCTTCCTCAAAGAGCAGGTCCCGCAGCCCTTTTCCCAGCAGGGACTCCCCTGAGCATGTGTGCCCTGTCCCACCCTGTCCCCAAGAGCAGCTCCCAGGCAACGCTTCCCAAAACCTGCTTCCTCAGAAGATCCTTCTGCCCTAGCCACCCTCCCTACACCCCAGAGCAGCTCGCCACTCCTTTTTCCCAAGCTGGACTGGGGTGGTCCTGGGGCAGAGACTGCCATGGCCAGGTGGTTCCCAGGGTGATGCTGGCAATTGGTGCCTGTCCAGCAGGAGCTGCACTGGCAGGGTGCATCCCCCACAAAATGTTTTGATGGGAGACGGGACACCGGCTCCAGTCTTTGGGCAGAGGCTGGGCTGCCTCAGGGATGCGGGGACCCCTGCAGCATCAGAGACCGTCGCTGTTTTGCTGGCGACTGGATTTTTATAGTGGCCGGGGGACCCTGGGGCAGGGCAGGGCAGGAGCCCCTGCCCAGAGCACTGCTGCGGGCAGAGGCTCACGCCTTGTACATACTTCTCTTGCTGTGATTTGTATTAACTTATTACGGAGTGAGCCAGGATTTCCCATGGCCAGGCAGGCAGGATGGTGGTGAGACTGGACCGGGGAGCCCTCTGCTTTGGGAGCCCCCCCAGCCCAGCCCAGCTGGCCCCGCTGCCCCAGGAACTGCATGTTTCTGCCAGGCACCCCCTTCCCGCAGCGTTGTGCTGCCATCCCCCTTTTCAGTCTCTTTTGTAAATGTGCCAAACGCTGCTGAGGCCTCGGCCACACAGTAAAGAGCCTTTCGGAGTCTGGCGTGCAAGGGCAAGGGCTGTGTGGAGGGCAGGGGTGAGGGGGGCCTCGAGGGCCAGGCTTCCAGGAATGCTGAGCAGGATGTAGAGTGGTGCCACCACCTTTTCTCCTAACGGGACCCAGGCTCTTTGGTGTGGAAGAAGCCATGTCAGAAAAAAAGGCTGTTTAATGCAGAGCCCTGATGCTGGAGCAGGCTGGCGATGGTGTCTGTGTGTCCGTACATGCCAAGGGTTGCGTGACCCCTTCTCCCAGCAGTGGCATCCATCAGTGGCATCCTGCATGCAGGCTCTGAGTACTGCATCCTGGCTTCTAGCTCCCTGTGGGAACAATGGGAGTCAGAGAGAGCTGGAGCATTGCCAGAGCTGGTGGGGCACCCAAAAAGTGTATCCCACACAAGGAGGAACAGACCCCTGGCCCTGTATCCAGCCTGCTCCCCCAGCCCAGCACTTGGACTCTTGGAAGCAGCAGGGGTTGCGGACAGGGCATCGGATTTCCCTTCACCCCAAGGCGCAGCAGCACTGGCAGTGGTGCCCCTCCAGGTGCCCCTCCAGGTGCCCACTCACCCTCCACGAGGAGCCGGGCAGTGGAGCGGTCATCGAAGGCATCACAGGTGTACGAGTCCTCGTCCTCAGGGCCCACGCGGTGAATGATGAGTGTGCGGTAGCAGTCCAGATTGCAGATCTCATACTTGTCACCGGCAAAGATCTCGGTGTCCCCACGGAGCCAGCGCACCCGGCCCCGGGCGTGGGACACGGTGCACTCCAGTGTCGCCTTGTGCCTCGCCAGCACCGTCTTGTCCCTCAGTGGCTTCACGATCCGGATTGGCAGCGCTGGTGGGTGGGGGCAAAGCGTCAGCATCGCGAGGTGAGCAGGCTTCCTTGGCAACACCACAAGCTGACCTGGTACATGCCAGCCCTGGTGCTGGGAGTCCAGCCCAACCTCGCAGCCTGCACTGGTACCTTCCACCTGCAGACTGGCCTCCGAGATGACCGTCCTGGCTGCAAAGCGGATGAGTCCCTTGTCCTCAGGGCGCACACCACAGAACAGCAGGAAATGCCGGGTCCCTGGGGAGGGAGAGGCTGGCTCAAGGTGACAGCAGTGGGCAGCTATTTTGGGCAGGGGGCAGGGACTCCTCTTTGTCTACATAAACTCCCCTTGCTTGAATTTGTCCCTTCCCAGCCCCAAACCAGGTGTGGAGCCACCTGCAACCCTACCTTCTTGCCGTATCTTCACTGTGCTGGAGACCTTGATTTTCTCCCCGTCCCGAAACCACTCGCCCTTCACATCCCCATGTGACACCTCGCAGGTGAAGACTGCGTTGTCACCCTCCCGCGCCTGGACATCCTGCAGCTCCTGCACAATGTGGACCTGGCGCTCTGTGGGTAAGGGGCAGGGTGCCAGGGCAGGCAAGGATGAAGGGAGCAGGCAGTGTAGGGTTTAGGGGGGTGCACAGAGCCAGGAG
The DNA here is from genome assembly GCA_013396875.1 of Vireo altiloquus. NCBI lineage: Eukaryota > Metazoa > Chordata > Aves > Passeriformes > Vireonidae > Vireo > Vireo altiloquus. The sequence goes on along the minus strand of VZRF01008665.1, from coordinate 1,315,471 downwards.
CTGTACCACCGTACCCTGGACGTGCAGTGTGGCGGAGGCCTGGCAGTCGCCTGCATCGCAGGTGTAGCTGCCAGCGTCGGTCAGCTCGCAGCGGCTCAGCTGCAGGATGCGGCGCCGTCCCGCTGAGTAGATGCGGCAGTTGGGCCCCGGCCGCAGCTCCTGTCCATCCTGCACGGGGACAAACAGGCAGCACCCCACTGCTTTGGCTCCTCTGCTCTGTCTGCAGCCCTGGCAGGGAGGGCAGCGGCCAGGGGACAAAGCAAGGAGGAGGACATGGCCGGGTGCTGCTGGAGGGGATTGGGGTGAACCCTCACCTTGAACCATTTCACCTCTGCATTGGGGCGAGACAGCTCACACTCGAAGCTAGCGACCCCTGTCTCTGGGACCCCCAGGTCTCGTGGGACCCTCACCATAGTGACTGGAGGCTCTGAGGAGGCAGGACACAGGACAGGAAGATTTGGTAGGACAAAGGCATGGACTTGGGGCTGCAGGGAAGAGTAGCTGCGGCTGGGGCATTTCAGCATGGGGTGAGAATAGCACTACCCATGGGCAAGCACTCATCAGTGCTGTTCCAGCTGGCTCTGGACCCAGACCTTGGCTGGGTGTCCCCACTGTTCAGTTCACATTTCCCTGAGGACAGGGGGACACTTGCCAGCACACTGTCACCCCTGTCCAGGACAGGGAGACACGTGCCCAGAGTGGCCCAGCTCAGCCTTGGTATCTCCCCTGGTACAGAACAGCTGCAGGTCAGACAGTGCCAGTGCCACGCACCCCCCAGCCTGCCCCAGGGCCCATACCTCGCACACGCAGGTGGGCGCTGCAGCGCAGAGTGTCAGCAGTGAAGGTGACGGTGCCTGAGTCTTCCAGTGCAAGCCTCTCCAGCGTCAGGCTGTGCCCGCAGCCTGTGGCACTGATCCGGCATGTACTGCTGGGCTTCACCCGAATGCCATCCCGTGTCCAGACCCCAGTCACGCCAGGGTGAGACAGCTCCAGATGAAAGGTGGCTGTCTCCTTCTCAAAGGTCTCCACGTCTGCCAGTGGTGTCCGGATCGACACCTTCCGGGCTGTGAAGGACCCGTGTCTGTGAGTGGGTAGTCTGCTCCAACGTGGAACCCCAGCTTCCCTGTGCCGAGCTGTGCTTGCTGGAGTGATCCTCTAAATCTGGCTCTTTGTACCAGAGTCCCACCCCCGCCCACAGACTCACCTCTCTGCTTGACCACTCCTTCCATCCAAGTGCCAGCTCTGCCCACACACTCCCACTGCAGCAGTTGGGTGCCCTCCCTGTCCCTGTCCCTGTCTCCATCCCGGTCACCTTCCATCCCCATCCCCAGCCTGGTACTCACGTTCCACGTGGAGCTTGGCCTGCGTGCGGTCGTGCAGGCTCTCGCAGCGGTAGGTGCCGCGATCAGCGGGGCCGAGGCTGTGGATGGTGAGGGTGCGCCGGCACCCTGACTCCTGCAGCAGGTACTTGCTGCTCGGCTGAAGGAGGACGCCCTGCTTCAGCCACTGCACCTCAGCAGCCTCGTGGCTCACCTCCACCTCCAGGCACACGTCCCCCTGCTCCTCTGCCACCACGTCCTGCAGCTTCCGCACAAACAGCACCTGTGCCTCTACATGGCCCGTGTGCTGGGTCAGCAGCTGGCCCCAGGGCTGTGTCTTGGGCTGAGCCCCAGCTTCCTCCTTCCCCCTCACCTTGTACATTTAGCCGAGATGTGCTCACCAGCCCCTCGGCATTGGCTGTCACAGTGCCTGCGTCACCTGGCTGGCACTGACGGAGGGTGAGGCTGTGGCACAGCCCACTCCTTGTCACCAGCAGCCGCTCGCTGGGGACCACGGGCTGGCCATTCAACTGCCATGTCACAGCCACGTCTTCGGGGGACACCAGGCACTTGAAGGTGGCATCCTCCCCCTCCAGCACTGTCAAGCTCTGCAGATCCATTATGATCTCCACCACCCTGGGGACTACAGCCGGGTTGTCAGGGGGCAGCATCAAGGACCCCCTGTCCTGTAGAGACGCTGAGCATTCCTGCAATCCTGACATCACTGTGCCGGCATCCCCACCACCCCCATGGAATAGGAGTCCCCGAGGTGGTGGGGAAGCCTTGGGCTCACCCTGCACCGTCAGCGTCGCCAGCGTCTGGTCGTCGTTGGACTCGCAGCAGTACTCGCCGGCATCCCCGGGCTCCACGCGGCTCAGCACCAGCGACCGCTCCCGTCCCTCTGCCGTCATCTGCCGGCGGGGGCCTGGCGCCAGCACCCGCCCGTCCTTCCGCCACACCACATCGCCCCGCGCCTTGCACAGCTCGCACCACAGCACCACCCGCTCGCCCTGCCGCGCTCGTACGTCAGACAGCCCGCGCAGGAACTTCACCCGCAGCTCTGCACAGTCAAGCCCCCCATGTCAGCACCCGCCGCCAGGGCAGGGGGATCCCCGGGCACCCCCGCTGCCCCCCGGCCGCCCACCTCGGACGTTCACGTCGAACTGCATCTGGTCGTGGGGTGAGAGGCAGGTGTAGGTGCCGGCGTCCTCCATGGCCACATTGTGGATGATGAGGCTGTGCACGCGGCCGTCCCGACGCAGCTCGCAGCGCTCGCCGGCCACTGCCGCCTGCTGCGGGCCCAGCCAGGTGACATCAGACCTCTCTGTGGAGGTGATGGCAGAGAGCACGGCACTGCCGCCCTCCAGCACCAGCAGCTTCTCCTGCTCCTCTCGTTTGTTCACGAACAGCACGGGTGCCTCTGTCGGGGGAGCACTGGGCTCAGCTGTGCCCCTGCCAGTGGCACCAGCATGGAATGCGGGTGCAAAGCATCCCGGCGTGAGGCAGGATGAGACTGCTCCTGCCCTTGGCGTGGGCGAGGGACACCTCCAGGCTCACCTTTCACATGCAGTGTGAAATGCACCTCATCATCACCAGCGTCGCAGAGGAAGATGCCACCATCACCCAGTTCCGCTTGCTTGATGGTGAGGCTGCGCATGGAACCCTCGCTGCACACCAGCAGCCGCCCACCCGAGCACAGCGTCTGTCCATCCTTCTGCCACTGCACTGCTGCTGTCTCTGGGGACAGCCGAGCCACCAGTGTCACACTGTCCCCCTCCTGCACCTCCAGCGGGCTCTGCGCCTCCTCCTTGTTGACAATGCACACAGGCCGGGCTGAGGGGAGCACGGGACAAGGCAGGGTTCAGGGATGGCCCTATAATGTGGGGCAGTGCAGGCATAAAACTGCTGCAAGAAGAGAGGTGATCCCTCCATGAGTCACCATGGGGCCAGAGGGCTGTGGGGCTGGCTGGGGGTCATGGTGGGACCAGACAGATGTTCCACAGGGGCAGGCATGCAGGCTGGAGGGGTCTGGCGACTCAGGGTTCACTCAGGGAAGGGATGGCAGCAGAGCCCATCACTCCTGCATCACTCCCTGCACAGGCAGCACAGCTGCCATGTTGAGATCATTAATTTAATTGTACCCTCACATCTGGAACACCTTGCTGGGGAGCCAGGGCACCCGCCTGCAACAGGCCCCCTCCCACTCTGCACAGCCCTCCATCTCCAGCTGATAAGGGTCCAGGCTGAGCTCAGCTTTTGGCAGCCGAAGCAGGAGGAGCGGCGCCTGGGAGCCAGCCAAGGCTAAATTTAAACAGCCCCTGGCTGGGGGAGGCAGCAGGGACATGTCTTGCCACAACCCTGACATGTCCCTTTCTGACTAATGGCTCCTGTAGAGTTGGGGACAGGGCTCCCATCCTTCCCTGCCATACTGCCATCCTGGCCTCTGCCATCAGCAGGGTCACAGAGGCTTCCCCTCCCCTTGTCCAAGGGATGTGGACATGGATTCCCTGTGGCATGATTCCACCATTCTGGGGGCCCCTGGGGTTCTGAGCCAGCTCACCCGACACCTCCACATTTGTCACCATGCGGTCACTGGCAGCATCACAGACGTAGCATCCTGCGTCGCTGGGCTGTGCTCCATTGATGGTGAGCTGTCGCAGCACCCCACGGGCCTCAACCTGCACCCGTTCACCTGGATGCACCTCCTGGCCATTCCGGAGCCAGCGCACGATGGCATCGGGCCGGGAGAGCTCACAAGCCAGCACCAGGTCTTCCCCAGCCACCAAGTAGCGATGTACCACGGTGCCCGTGCTGCCCACGATGGTCACTGGTGGCTCTGGGACTGGAGAGATGGGCTGTCACCACAAGAGCAGCCTGTGCTGGGTGTGACAATGGCCAGATCCTGTCCAGACTCCTCTGGCTGCAGCTGAGCAGCACAGGGGTTTCCACAGGGCCACCACACAGGTGCAGCTCACTCCCCATGTGCCCCCCACCAGCCTCCCTATGCTCACTGCCACCCAGCCCAGCCTCACACCACCCTGGCAGCAGCCACAGACCCACCTCAGTCCTCTCCTTGTGGGCATCCCCACTGGGACTTCCTGCTCACCTTCTACAGTGATGAAGAAGACGATGCTGTCATCACCGGTGTCACAGAGATACTCCCCAGCATCCCTGCCTGTGGCGCCCAGGATCACGAGGGAACGGCGCACCCCGTCCTCCTCCAGCTGCACACGACCAGTGTCCTCCAGCTTCTCCCCATCCTTGTACCACTTCACCTCCCCATGGGTGTGTGAGAGGTGCACCTCCAGCACCAGGTCCTCCATGGCCCGGCAACGCCGGTGGGTTGGCAAGACATCCTTCTCCAGGATCCTGACCAGCGGATCTGCAGCATCCAGCACCAACAGAGCTGAGGCCTCTGGCGTTTGTGCACCCAGCACTCCACACCAGGCTCTTCCCTAGCCTCATGCTCACCCAACACTTGGATAGTGAAAGTCACCGTGTCATTGGCAGTGTCACAGGTGTATTTTCCAGAGTGCTCAGCTTGGGCAGTGGGGATGAGCAGCCGCCGATAGGCACCCTCCTCCTCCAGGACCAGGCTGCCCCCAGCCTCCAGCCTGACCCCCTCCTTTGCCCAGCACACGGGTGCATCCGCACAGGACAGCTCACAGCATAGTGTCACCGTCTCCCCCGGGGACACCGTCATGACAGGGACGGGTCTGCAGGGCTGCAGGATCCTCACTGGAGGCTCTGCAGGTATGGGATGTCTGTGACACAAAGCAGCGCAGGGACAACGCAGCCCTAGGCACTCCTCAGCTGCCAGCCCCAGGTGAGCACCTGTGCTGAGCAGCCCAATGGATGGGCACCCACTGGTGTCCAGAACCACACCAGCACCTCCACTGACCTGACACCTTGACATCGAAGGAGACAGCCTCATCCTTGGTCTCGCAGATGTACTCGCCTGCATCCTCTGCACTGCTCTTGGGGATGAAGAGACAGCGCCAGGCCCCCTCCACCAGCAGCAGCAGGTTGTCAGTCTCGTCCACTTCCAGCCCATCCTTGAACCAGTGCACCGGAGCATCCGGGACAGAGAGCTCGCACCGCAGCTCCACACACCCTGGTGCCTGAACTAGCACCTCCAGTGAGCGCTGTACAGGGTGCAGGATCCTCACTGGTGGCTCTGTTGGGGATGTGGAGGAAGGGTGTGAGACCTCACTGCTCTGCTCCTGGCTCTGCTGTCTCTATTTACTGTCACCTGTGCCCCTGCCCCCCAGGGCTGTATGGAAGCTACAGCCTCTCACCCCGGTGCAGAGAGGTGGGAGCTCCTCAGGGGCAGCAGGCACACAGGTGCAGCTGCACACCCTCCTCCACAATGCTGAGGGCAGGGAGCAGGGCTGGGGATCCCAGAGCACAGAGCTGGGGCAGTGCTGCCCTTCCCAGGATGTCCCTGCTGTGCCACCAACCTGCCACCAAGATGGAGTAGGAGACAGATGCATCTCTGGCATTGCAGATGAACTCCCCTGTATCCTGCATCCGGGCACAGGGCAGCACCAGCCTGCACTGCAGCCCCTCCTGCTCCAGCACCAGGCTCTCGCCCACCTCCACTTCTTCACCATCCTTGTACCAGCGCACTGGGGACACCGGGTGGGACAGCTGGCACCACAGCTCCACACGCTGCCCGACCACGTAGGAGTGGGGAGCCTCCTTGTTGGAACTGATGATCCTCACTGGTACCTCTGCTGGCGACATGGCAGGGCTCAGGTGTGGTGCTGAGTGAGCCCCATGTGAGGACAGGCATCCCCTGGGCAGCTCACCGCTCACGGTCACCCTGAAGCTGGTGGCATCATCCCCGGCATGGCAGGTGTACACCCCTGAGTCAGACAGTGTGGCCGCGGCGATGTGCAGCCTCCGTGAGCATCCCTCTGAGCAGATGGCCACGACCTGGCTCGGGACCACGGCCTCGCCATCCTTCCGCCAGTGGACAGGGGCATCTGGTGGGGACACCTGGCACTCCAACACCAAGGGCAGCCCTGCCAGCACCTCCTGGAGCTGCTGTGCCTCTGGCACTGGGGTGAGGCAAACCTTCAGGGCTGAGAGGACCAAGACCTTGTGTCACTTGCCCTCCCATCCTACCTGCCCTGAAGGCAGCGGCCATGGACATCCCAGCCCTGCAGTGCTGGTAGCTGCAAGCTGAGGGAACAGCAGGGCTGGGGTGTGAGGTGGCATCACCCACAGGCAGGCAGCTGGTTGTGCTCTGGAGTGTAGAGGGGCAGAGTGGCACAGGGCTCTGGGAGGAGACAGACTGGCTTGTATGCCCCTGCCCGCATTCCCCTCCAGCCCAGGGGCATGGGCAAGGAGCTGCACACAAGGAGTTGAGAGGCAGCTGAGGTGCTGAAGCTGCAGTGTGAGCAAGGAGCTGGGGCAGAGGGAGAAGGGGGAGAGGGATATAGGTGTCTGTTGCACCCACCTGCCACAGTGACTGTGTAGAAGACAGAGTCTCCACCAGCATCGCAGACGAATTCCCCCGTGTCCTGTGGCTGGGCGCAGGGCAGCACCAGCCGGCACTGCAGCCCCTCCTGCTCCAGCACCAGGCTCTCGCCCACCTCCACCTCCTCTCCGTTCTTGTACCAGTGCACTGGGGCTGCCAGGCGGGACAGCTCGCACCACAGCTCCACACGCTGCCCGGCCACATAGGCGTGGGAGGCCCCCTCGTTGGAGCTGACGATCGTCACCGGCTCCTCTGCCATGGAGAGACATGGGGCTCAGCTGGGACATAAAGACCAGAGCCAGTGATGGTGGCAGTCACAGCCCTGTGTGGACTGATGGCTTCACCGCTTGTTGGCTTTAAGGCTGGAAGGCACCACATCATCCACATCTGACATAGCACAAGCTTCTGGACTATCCTGCCTGGGTCTCCCTCTTCTCCTGACTCATTAAAACCAGGAGGAGCACCAGGCTTTGAGCTGGCAGTAAATTGTTGCCCTTCCCTTGTTCCCATGATACCTGCCCTGCTTTGTCCCATGGTGGAGCTGAGAGATGTGGAGAGAGGATGCTTGTAGGCACGCCCCAGCACTGATAATCACGGTACGTGGTATCAGCACCAGCCCCTACAGCTGTTCTTCCGGGGGTGCCCTCCCCTCTGCCTGTGTCCCCATTTTGGAGGCCACTGGGTGCCAGCTGGTACTTCTGTCATGGCTCAGCCTTGGCATTTGCTTATACTGTGGCACAGGCATGTGGTTTGCTTGCAGCCAGCAGCCCCATCCCTCCAGCTCACCAGGACCCACGACCTAATTCCAGATCACAGTCATCACTAAAATCACCATTAACGGGCTACATAAAATGTGTGTCACTGCTCATATCACCCCTCTGATCTGAGTCAGAGCTCTAAAGACAGAGAGGGGCTCCCAGTAAAAATTTTAGGTGACCAGCCCTCCTCTCTCCTGGGAGAAGTTCAGGATGCCACCCACAGCCAACACTGCCTGCCTGCCTGCCCACCAGTGCAGCCGGCTGTAGCTGGCCTGGACTCTGCCATGGGTGCTCATCAAGCCCATGGCTCCGTGCAGGCACAAGGCACAGCCAGCTCCGGGGCACAATGGTGGAGGAGCAGAAACCTGCCCTTCTCACAGCCTGCAGCAGCCCCATCTGGGTGGAAGCTTCCCAGACAGTCCCCAGCCGCGATGCCCGGGCCCAGCAGCACACGGCAGCCCCGCGGCGTGGGAAGTGGCGCGGCGCCAGCTTGCAGCGATTAACCTGCCGCACGCTGAGCCTGCCTCCGCTCGGCTCCCTGATCAAACGGCCGGCGGCTACCTCTCTCCCTGGACCTGCTAAAAGCAATCACATTGCTGAAGTGCAGCTGGAGATGTTGAGCAGCACTGAAGTGAGGGGATAATGTGCCAGCCCTCAGCGGGCAGCACTGCTCTGGCCCCAGCCTCTCACCACTTCCGAGGGAGCTCCAGCGCTCAACAGCTGCTGGAAAACCCAGAGATGCGTAGAGATGGCCGAGCTTGAGGCAGGCGGGCTCCATGCCACAACAGCCCCATGGGGGATAGCTGGGATGCCTCAGGGAAACCCAAGCGTGCCACAGCAGCGCTTGACTGCAGCAGCCAGCCTGGCACTTGTGCCAGAGAGGTGTCAGCCTGAGCCTCCTGGAACCCACCCCCAGCCCTGCCGGTGACACTGATGTCCAAATCCAGATTGAACCAAGACAACCTCCCTAAGACCCTTCTGTCAAAGTGATGCAAAGCTGCTCAGCCAAAAGGCTGAGCTTCAGCAGATGGTTCTCCCTCTCCCACCCTAGGGAAGGAGGGTTCTCTGTGCCCCACATTCCCACAGCGCACACAATGACTCCTGCCTCTGTTCAAAGCCCACACTGCCTGTCCTTCCCACTGGCAATTTTGCCTTTGTCTCACTAAAGCCCCTCTCCTCCTCACCCTCCCAGCAGTCACCACTCCACTGACTCTTCAACATATCTTATCACTCTTCCTATCTTCACTCCTGCATCCTTGGCCATCAACTTTGGCCCTTTGCCATGTGTTAACACCACAGTGAGGTTTTACCACAGCGGTCACATGGCCTTTTAACTGGGCTTTAGCTTTGCCCCCAGTCGCCTTCCTGTGGTTGTGGGATGTGGATTTTGGGGCCAGCAAGGGGAAGCCTTTCACTCGCTTTCAGCTTTCATTATCCTCTGCCAGCCGGCGACGCCAGCAACCGCTCCACAGCCGGGGCAGCCGCCACAGGATGCTGTGCTCTGGTCCACCCAGCAAACACCAGCCAACCATCGGTCTCCAGGCAACTGTTAATTTTCAGGTCAGCAATTAACGCTGTCCATCAGAGCAACAACCAACCCTGAGTCACCCCACGCCAGGTGCCAGGCCCACTATTTTTAGGACCTTGGAGGAGGGCTTAGTTACTAGTCATGGCAGAGGTCCGGCAAACACCCTGGTGTGCAGATGCTGGGTGCTCTCGTGTGCTCCAGTGTTTTGGACAGGCAGAGCGAGCTGTTCCCTCCAGCAGCCAGTCTGAGTGGTTTTAAGCACAAGAGCTGCCACAGGGAGCCCAACTGACCAACCAAGCAAACTGCTGGTGAGCACCTGGCAAGAGCATGTCTGACAAGTGTCCCATCGCAGCAAGTGACAGCAATACTGACAGCAGCACACATGTTGTGACACCCTGCACCACCAAAGAAAGCCCCTTGAGACTCTACCAGCCCTCCTGCATCACACCCACCTGCCACAGTGATGGTGTAGAAGGCAGAGTCCCCAGCAGCATCGCAGACGAACTCCCCTGTGTCGTGTGTCTGAGCGCAGGGCAACACCAGCTTGCACCGTGGCCCCTCCTGCTCCAGCACCAGGTTCTCACCCACCTCCACTTCCTCTCCATCCTTGTACCAGTGCACTGGGGCTGCCAGGCGGGACAGCTGGCACCACAACTCCACATGCTGCCCGGCCACATAGGTGTGGGGGGCTTCCTCATTGGAGCTGACGATCCTCACTGGCACCTCTACCGGGGATAATGTGGGCCTCAGCATTGCTGGCTGCAGCATTCAGCCACATGATGGGAGCAAGAAGCAGGGCAGGAGCACTATCAGGAGGTAGGGGCCAGGCTCCCACACACAGTCCCCAGCTCACCGGTCACGGTCACCACAAAGCTCACGGCGTCATCGCCAGCGTCACAGGTGTACACACCGGTGTCCGAGGGACACGCTGAGCGGAGGAGCAGCCTCCGCACGCAGCCCTCTGCCTGCACTGCAATAATGTCATCCAGGGGCACAGCCTTGCCATCCTTCAGCCAGCACACAGGGGCATCCGGGGTGGACACCTCACATTCCAGCAGCACAGGCATCCCTGCTGGCACTTTCCGGAGCCGCTCAGCCTCAGACACTGGGGTGATGCGGACCTGTGGGGCTGAGAGACATCATGGAGAGGTGAGAAGCATCCTCCAGCATGACAGCCCCTGCTGCTGGGGTCCTGGTAGGACCCCAGGGTGAGTGCCCTGATCACCTTGCACATGCAGGGTCGCTAAGTCCCTCACACCACCGGACACAAAGGTGACCTGGGCCCCGCTGTCAACCAGTCGTGCTCCCCGGATCAGCAGCAAGTGTTCCGTCCCACGGCGCTGTACACTGCACCGGCCGCCTGCATCCTCCTCCTCACCCAGCCTGGCACCGTTGAGGAACCAGGAGCCGTGCACCGCGGCTGACAGCTCCAGGGAGAACTGCGCATCCTCACCGTCCCACACCCAGGCATCCTGCAGACCCCTCTCCAGACGAGCTGCTGGGGCTGGAGCACAGCCGGACTGAGTCCCAGTGGCACTGACTACCAGCATGCTGTGACACGACATCCCAGCTTGCCGGTCTCCTCACCAAGATGCACAGATCCAGGGAATTCCACAGGGCTGCTCCTGCCGTGCTTGTTGGCGGCGGAGACGCGGAAGCAGTAGTCGGCCTCGCGAGGCACGCTGTCGCCCAGCACCCTCACGCAGCTGGGCAGGTCGGTGGCAAGGCACTGCACCCACTCCCCCCCCGCCGCCTCCCGCCGCTCCAGCAGGTAGCGGCTGGCAGGGCGCAGGTGGGCGTCAGGCGCGGGACACCAAGTCAGCAGAGCCGTGTTGCTCTCCACCACGCTCATCTCAGCTGCCACCGGTGCGCTCGGAGGGTCGTGCTTCACACCTGCAAGTCACAGCCCAGCTTGCTTGCCTGGGGATGGCAGCAAAGCTCCAGGTGGGGTGGCAGAAGGGATGAGTGGGGCTACACAGCCTCTTTCTTTGGGGGTTCTCTCTCTGATCGAGAGGGCAGTCTTGCTCCCATGTAGCATGCTGCTGGATATGGGGGTTTGTGAGTGCCAGTGAAACTACAATCCTGGAACCCTGCTAAAAGCCCCCTTCCCAGAAAACACATCACAGCATCGCATCCCTAGCATATTGCGTGCCCATTCCATCTCCCCTTCTGTACCATCCCCCACGAACAGGCAGGAGAGAGGACACAGGACCTCTTCAAGCCTGGAGCTTACACTTGACTCGGAGCTGGGAGGATGTCTGCGACTCCCCCACAGTGAAGGAGATGATGCCTGCGTCCTGGCGGGTGACATGCACCAGCACCAGGAGGTGTGTCCTGCTGAAGCTCTTCAGCACGGTACGGGGTGACTCCCGCAGCTGTATCCCATCCCGGCTCCAGCAGCTCCCCTCCACCACATCCCGTGTCTCCACACAGAAAACCGCATTCTCCCCCTCCATCACATCCAGCTTCCGTGGCAGCCGCTTCACAATCACCCCTATGGGAAGAGATATATGAGGGCCAGGGAGGGATGCTGAGGAACAAGATGGGCTCTTTGAGGTGGGAGAGGAGGGGCAGCAGCAGGCATCAGCCAAATGGAGGGAAGGCAAATGCGGGGGGGTGGAGACTCTGGCAAGGAGGGGAATAGGAAGGCAAAGCTGTGCTACTGGAGACCTGACCCCCACCTCGGACAGAGACCTCAGCGATGCTGCGCCCTTTGTCCTTCATCTGGCAGAGGTAGATGCCATCATCGTCGATGCGGGCATCGCGGATGGTCAGGCGCCGCACCACCCCTTGCTCCTCCATCACATACTTGTGACTGGGCTGCAGCTCCCTGTCCTCCAGGTACCAGGAGGTGGGGATGGTCTCCAATGGCACCTGGCACTCCAACACTGCATCCTCACGCTCTGCTACCTCCACGTCTGCCAGCTGCACCTGGAACCGCAGCCGGTGCTCTGCCACAGGAAGAGACAGGAGCTCAGGGCATGTGGGGTACAGCACCCCCCATCAGCCCCTCGCTGAAGGTGTTCGTGCACACAAAGAGCACCAAGCCCTTGCCTCTTCTTTGCTCTTTCCTCTAGCTTGCGTGAGATGGACACTGCCTCGACAAGCAAATCCCCCAGAGCAGGGAGAACCAGGGCACAGCCTGGGGAGACCCAGGGATGTCCCCAGTATCTCAGCAGGGAGTTTTGGGGGATGCAGGAGCATGGAAGCCCACACACTGCAGCAGGAATCTCAGTGGAGGAGAGCAGTGGGGTGCAGGCAGGGGCTGCACTAGTTATGGGGTAACCGCAACCATGGGCTGTCCCCAGCTGGCTGGATGGCTCGGGGGGAATTGGGCTGCTGCCAGTGCAGACGGTTGGAGCTGTGCCCTGCAGGGCTGCCTGCCAAAATCACTCAGCACTTCCAGGGGAATTTGTCACCAAGGCACTATCCCCCTTCCCTGTTTGTGGCTAGACACACACACAACCATCCCAAGAAGCCACCTCTCTGTTTGCAAGGAGAGAGACATGGAGCAGGACACAGCTCCTATAGGAGCCCAGTATTCCCTGCTTCCAGCCCAGAGCTCTGTCTCGAGGAGCCTGGGGTGACCCTGGCTGCACAGGGCAGGAAGGAGCCCAGGGATGCTGGGCTCCCACACAGACACATCCCTGCCAGACAAAATTCCCTGAGCCCCCCAGCACCTGGGCACCTCTGGCACTCCTTGGACAAATTCCTACCTTTCACCTGGAGCTGCACTGCACTGAGGGTCTGGCCAGCGGTGTTGGAAGCAGTGCACATGTACAGACCCTGGTCCTGGGGCTTGCAGTACAGCACCTTGAGGATGAAGTAGCCCTCCCGGTCCTCGTAGATGAGATGCCTGCGGCCAGGGGCGAGGGGCTCACCGTCTTTCTGCCAGATGATCTCTGGTTTGGGCTTGCCAGTAACGTAACAGCGAAACTTGGCGTGCTTCCCCGCGCTCACAGCAAATGCCTTGGCCCCTGGCACCTTGGCTGGCACTGCACTATTGGGCACCCAGTTCTCTGGTCCCACACGCCGTCCTGCTGTGTGCCGCCGCCACCGCTGCCGCTCCGCTACTGCCTCGGGACCCTCAGCAGGAGAGCCATTGGGGAGCCTGTCCAGCAGTGCCTGGGGCTCGACCAGGAGCACGGCAGCAGCCAGGGCCTCCTGGGAGCCGCTGCGTGCCCGGCAGACGTACACTCCCCCATCCTGGGGCCGGGCACTGAACAGCTTCAGGAAGTGCCAGTCCTCTGGTTTCTGCCCCACTGCAAAGTGGCTGCTCTCAAAGAGGTCAGAGAGCTTGTGCCCGTCCTTCTCCCACTCCAGCACTGGGCAGGGCTGCCCGGACACCCTGCAGGTGAACATCACGTCCTCACCCTGGCACACCCGCATGGAAGAGGGGGTAATGAGGAAGGTAGGTGCCACACTGCCTGAGCATCCCTCCTCCTCTCGGGGCTCCGCTGGCTCTACCCTGAGCGTGGTGGCAGCATAAGTCTCACCAACACTATTCTTGGCCTTGCATACGTAGAGTCCACTGTCCTGAGGGGTGGCACAGGACACCAGCAGGCTGTACAAGTCCCCTTTGGCCTCCATATGGAAACGGCCTGAGGGCTCAATGGGGTTCTTATCCTTTTCCCAGAGGATGCTTGGCTGGGGATCACCCATGATCTGGCAGCTCAGGACCACATTGGTGCCACTTTGGACCGTGAAGGCACGTGGACAGGCCAGGAACCTGGGAGCTCCCCCGAACCCCTCCATCACCACCTCCCTGGGGTCACGGCAGGCAGCTGGCTGGAGCAGCAGTAGGGACCATCAGCCTGGGGGGATGTACAGACAGACTAGAGTGGGGGCTCAGGCTTCATCAAAGAGACCAGCCAGTGGGGAACCCCCCCACCCAGGAGGTACGCAAACCCGGAGCAAAATCCCCAGCATGGACCCCATGCTTCAGGATCATCACCCTCATTCAGAGCAGCACAGCCTCACTGGATTTGATCCCATGTCACCCAAATCGCTCATTTCCCAGCCCAAGCCAATAGGAGAGGTGACAAAAGGCAGCTCTTTGCACCCCGAGGGGCTGAGACACCCGCAGCCTGCCTCAGGGTTGCAGAGGGGACTCCTGTTCCAGAGGCGAGGGACCCCTGCCTAGACAGGGAGCATAGGCAGCTGCGTGCTGGGGCTGGGGGACAGCAGAGGCAAGAGGGCCCCCGCCCGCCCCTTCCCCACCCGCCGGGCATTCGCATTCCTGCAGTATCGGGTGGTGGCAGAGCCGCATTCCTGCAGCATCTGGGCCGGCTCAGCGGGCAGGTGCTGACACGGGGCTGTCACAGGCGCCAGGCCCCGGCTGGATCCGGGCACTTCCTCCCACACCCGGGTGGGCAAGGGACCCCCTGTGCCGGGCGGCCACCCCACAGGGCCATGCCCTGGGGCAACGTGGGGCCCTGCCAGGAGCGAGTCTCCTTCCAGAAAGTAGTCCCACCGGCAGGATCCAGCCCTTGCGCACTCGAAATCACAGCTGGAAATCATCAGCCCCAGGAGCAAAAGGAAAGCCGGGGAGGTGGGTCCTGCTTCTGGAGGGCACTGCCTCCATCCCTGGCTTTGTGGGTAATCGTGCTCACCATCAGGGGCAGGAGCGGGGAGCTCTGTGCCTCCCCCCAGTGAGTGCACCCCACAGCCTGCCCACACCGTGGCTGGGACTGGGCCAGGGTCGTCTGACTTGCTCAGGCAGGGGGGAGGAGAAACAAAAGTACTTCTTGAATGAGCCAGAGGGTAGGAGAGAGCTGGTCCCCAAGGAGCGAGAGGGACTGGGGCCAGCTTCTCCTCCCAGAGCTCTACCCCCGGGACAGCACACCCATTCAGAGCCACCTCCCCATCCACACACGCCCCTGACCCATGGGCCACCCCACAGCAGCTCCTTTGGACACAGGCCGCTCTGATGTCTTGGCCGCACACTGCGCCCTTCAACCACCCCCTTCCCCAGTCACCCTGCCCCAGGCAGCCACCCAGCCCAGCCCCTGCCCCACTTGTGTACCTCGCTCTGCTGCCTCTCCCCTGTGTCTCTCACTGCCGGCACCCAGCTCCTGCTGCTTCCCCCAGCTCCACTCCTGGGTGTCAGTGCGCAGGGACCAAATGTTACAAATGCCTGCAGCTGCTGTCCCCAAAAATACCCTCTGATGACACGCGGGGTTGATAAGACTGAGCCTGCTCCATTCAGCGCCTCACCGAGGCAGGGCTGGCCTACCTATGTATAGCAGCCTGGTGGGAGCCACCCCAGAGAGCTGGGGTGCTGTAGGCCTGGCTGTGCCTCTGTCATGGCTCAGCCAGCAGTGAGAGACAATGTGCCCTGTGGAGAGCAAAGCATGGGGTGCACAGCTCAGGGTGCGTGGTCTGGGGTACGCTGACTGGACACCAGACTGCAGTGAGACAGGACATGCCACACAGGACATGCTGCATAGGGTGGGATGCGCCGCACCAGATGCCACAGGAGACGCCAGGCCGTATTGGATGGGATGTGCAGTACACTGGGCTGCTGGAGGGGCAGAGGGGATGCACAGGCTGCCCACCACTCACAGGGCAGGCAGGGTTAATGGATAGGGAGCACCTGGCACTGTCCCCTCAGGCAGCAGTGAGAGGAAGGGCACTGGGACTCCTCACAGCTTATGCCTCTCCTGCAACTCCCACCCTGTGAGCCAGCCCAAACAGCACCATAGGATCCTTCCCCCGAACCTTCTGCAGGGTATCCAGCTGGCCTGGCTCTGTGTCACCTGTTCTCCACCTGAAGCTGGGCCAGCCTTCCCCAGCCCCAGGAAGAGCAGGGACCTTTTGCCATCCCTCCTGCTTCATGTCCCCAGGACCTTGCCAGTCACCAGACTGTCATGGAGATGCCACAACCACCCCACCCCTCAGCTTGCCCTTCCCAAGGCCCCATCCTCACATCCTGGCTGTCTTGGGGACTGCCACCTGCAAAGTGCATCCCCCATGCCAGAACCTCATAGGGCTCTGATACTCATCAGGCCCTTGCCCAGATTTCCCTGCTGTGCACAACTGCTGTCACTTTCCACTATCCTCCCTGAAGCCCCAGATCTTCAACTCCTCCATCAGGGGGGGCACCCAGCATCAGCAGCTGCAAAGCTCACACAGCGGGTACCTTGCCAGGGCAGGAAAACCTTCCTGGCAGCACCCTGCCCACGGCCTGGCCTCCCCAGCCCCACGCACCCACTGCTCCCAGCAGCATCCCCCACACACACCCCCTTGCCCGGGCGCCGGCCCCCCCCAGACCACACTGTCCTTGCAGTCCTTGCATTCCAGACGTCTCAGCGCTTTCACAGCTCAGAGATAATATTCACGGCGAGCAGACGTTTGCGTCAGTGTCAGATAGATCTCAATGCCACCCTGCCCCAGTGGGAGCGCAGCGGGCAGACGGGCTGGGCAGGCAGGCAGAAGCCCGCGGCAGAGCCCCCCGAGCCACCACCCTGCTGTGTGCCCCACGGTCATGCTGCTCCTCCTGCACCTGCTGCCTGCCATGCTGCCCACTGCCGCCCTGGCCAGCTGCACCGGGGTGGGTGCCGACCGGCAGCTCATCCTGGCCAAGGTGCGGGCTCGGGTGCTGGAACATCTGAGTCCCCCCCTTCTCCAGGAGCAGCCACAGATGGAAGCAAGGAGGGTACACCGGAGAGACGTCCTCGAAAACACCGAAGTGGAGCCAGAGGAGCTGGAGGACACCTCCGAGGTGATCTTATTCCCTACCACAGGTGAGAACATCTTGATGGGATGGAGAGGGCAGAAGGGTGAAGCAGGGTGGGGGTTTGGAGCAACGCAGATGCTGAAGGATGGAGAGGCTGATGTGGTGGTCTGTGGGAGAAGGGGAAGAAGGTATGCCAGGCTGGGACAGGGGCATGAGTGAGATTTGGTGGAGAGCCAGGAGACAGAAAGGTATGGCAGGCAGGGACAGGCAGAACAGCCCAGGACAGACAGCAGAGGGACAGGCATCACAAGAGGGTGCTGAGAGGCTGGGAACAGCTGGCCAGGCAGGATGTGGAGACATGGGGAGAGCTGAGAAGCAGGGTGGAATAGGGTGGATGCTAGGGAATGGGGCAGGATCCTGGAAAATGGGATGGGATACTTAGGGACAGGGCAGGATGCTGCAGAATGGGGCAGGATGACCAACTATAAAACACAACAGCAGGAGATGGGGCAGAATGCTGGGGGACGGGATAGGATGCAGAGGATGGGAGAAGAGGACAGGATGAGCAGCTAGGGGCTGAATCCTGGGGGATAGGGCATGATATGGACTCTGGGGGAAAGGGACAAGATAACCAGCAATGGGGCAGGATACTGGGAACAGGGGTGACATGGACCAGCCTAGGGCATAGCAGGGATCAGCTGTGGGGCACAGCACAGGAGCTGTGCACAGCACTAGACATCGGCTCCCCTGCACCCTGCCACAGCCTATGCTGGCAGCCAGGTGCCCTGCCAGCACTCCAGGGACTTCTGCAACATCCCACCTGCCATCCGGCACTGGGGACTCTCCCCAGGTTTGGGTGCACACCCTGATCATCTTTTGCCCCCCACAGATGTTCCCTGTGAGCCCACACAGCCAGACAAGTTGCTGGAGGAAGAAGGGATTTTCACCTACCTCTTCCAGCCCTCGGCACACACCCTGAACCGTGTGGTGACTTCTGCCCAGCTCTGGTTTTACACCGGCCCCTCGGCTACCCCCAATCACTCAACCCCTGACGTGCTGACCCTGTCGCCACAGGGCCGGGTGCCGGTGATGGCCATGGCGGAGCAAACACCTGAGCACTGGACAGTGTTTCACTTGGCTCCCGTGCTGCTGCCCCAGCTCTCGCAGCCGCTCTTTGTGCTCCTGGTGCGCTGCCCTGGCTGCCCCTGCCTGGCCGAGGGGGACAAGATGCCCTTCCTGGTGGCCACCACCCGGGCCAAGGGCAGTGAGAGGGCTCGTCGCTCTGCCGTGCCCTGGTCCCCGGCCGCCCTGAGCCTGCTGCAGCGCCCATCGGAGGAGCTGGCTGCCCACACCAACTGCCGCCGGGCTTCCCTCAACATCTCCTTCGAGGAGCTGGGCTGGGACAATTGGATCGTGCATCCCAGCAGCTTTGTTTTCCACTACTGCCACGGGAGCTGCGCTGCAGGCCACGGGCTGAGCCACCGGCTGGGTGTGCAGCTCTGCTGCGCTGCCCTGCCCGGCACCATGCGCTCCCTGCGCGTCCGCACCACCTCCGACGGCGGATACTCCTTCAAGTATGAGACCGTGCCCAACATCCTGGCCCAGGACTGCACCTGTGTCTAGGGCATCCTGCAGCCCAGCCCCGGACCATGATCCCACCCAGGAGGAGTTGCTTTCCCAGTGGAACCTTGGCCACTGGGATGGGGCAGTTTGGGCTGAACCACCCTCCCCTGCACAAGCCAGATTTTAGGGCTGGCCCAGGTACCACCACACTGCTAGATCTGCCCTAGGGCCAGTCCCAGCTCAGAGCAAATCAAGGCATGGCAGGGCCTGGATAGGCACAGCCTACGGCAAAGGCATCACTGCCTGGCCAAAGCAAGGCTGCTGCAACCAGATTAGCCCTCAGCCCTCCCCACCTGCTTCCCTCCCCCAGTTCTGCCCTCCCACAAAGATTGGTGTCTTGCCCCTGCTGCAGGGTTGAACAGCTTCCCTGTGCTCCAGGCAGGGCCAGGCTGCTGTGCCAGGATCGGGATGTGCCTGGGTGAGCCCATGTCGGGACCTCACACTGCTGGCAGGGCTGGCAGCACATGTGGCACACAAGCGAGCCCTCTCCCGGCAGCATAGCTTGTTGGAAAGCTTAATGGGATGAGTGAAATAAACCTGTTCCCTTTACTAAAGCAGCCTGGAAATGCCAGCTTCATCAGAGGCAGCCACGGAAGTGGTATGTGGTTGTGCAATGGGATATGACCTCCCTGGGGGCTTCTAGATAGAGAAATGTAAGGGATGGGAAAATACTGTTAGAGGCATCCAGCTCTGATTTGGGGTACCAGAGAGGGGACTGGGGTATGCTGGCCAAAATGGGCACACTGTGGCTGGGTTTGATCCTGCCCTGGGCAAGGGAGTGCAGAGCAGAGTAACATCGCTTCTGCTCCAGGCAACAGGTTGTGCAGGAATGGGGGCAGCAGAGGGCTGGGGAGACATGGGGATGGTGGGAGGATGGGGAGGCAGAGGAAAGCCCCTCACCTGGCCCCTCAACAGTGACAGGACCAAATAGGAATGTGGTCAGTGGAATCCCTCTCCACCAGGATGATGAAGGCTGCCCCGGCCGCAGCCGCCTCCACACGGCAGGAACAACTGAGTCACTCTGGGCAGCAGGGAGGTCCCAAGGCACGCATTGCAACCAGGATTCCCTTCCCACCCCTTCCTCCTGAACGAGCGGATGCAGCAGTTCAGTACAAAACGTCTTCAGCCTTTACTAATATAGATATTAAAAAAAAAGAAGAAAAACAGAGTGACAATCATTTCAAGTAAAAAACAATGCTACAAAAGTCCCCATGTGACCCAGGCTGAGATGATGAGGAATGCTCCACTGGCTCCTGGCCGAGCCCAGCTCGGGGCACCACGTCCCCACACTGTGAGGCCAGGGTCTGGCTCCGTGCAGGGGGTCCCAGCCCTGCAGCCAGAGTGGGAGGAGACAAGTTTTGGTCCAAGGGCGGCCTGCCAGGACAGGGCGGAGGCAGTGGGAAGGACAGCCCCTGACCTCTGCACAGACATTTCCAAGCAGGCCAGCCCCGCAGCTCACAGCCCCATGTCAGGATGCTGCGCAGCACGGCCCCCCAGGCCACAAAGTCACTTTCTGGCAGCACGGTGCCACGAGGACCCCTCCCACCCCCTCCAAGAGTAATGTAAGCCCAGCACTCTGTCCAACAGCTTGGCCCGGCCAGCCAGACCCCAGCCTGCTCCCCTAAGTCCCCACACCTCAGGGGACAGTACCAAAGTCATCAGCACATGCACAGCACCAGCCGGTGCTGCCACAGGTGGCAGAGGGCAGGGGGGGCACAAGGAGGTGTGAGGACAACATGCTGGGGAAAATGAGTATGGGAGGAGGAAAAGCAGGTTAAACAGGAGATGGAAGGGCACAGGTCCAGAGTAGAGATTGGGATGGAGTATAAAAATGCCAGGGTGCACATGATGATGAGTTTATAAAAACGTACAAAAATAAGATATTCCCTTTTTGAAAGTTAAGTAGGAATGAACCCCATGGCCCCCGACCCCTCTGCTGCCCACCGGGACAGGGCTGCCCAGACTGCCCTCCTGGGCAGGCGTGTGGCATCCTTTACCCCGTGCTCCTGGTAGGACGCCTATCCCACGGTGGCGGTGGCAGCCACTCCGGAAGACACCACTGTTGTCCCTGGTGGCACTCACAGCCCTGTGGGGAGCAAGAAGGAAGTTAGCACCCACTCCAGAGGGAATGGTATCCCCTCTCCAGGGGAGCCTCAGGGCAGCCCCCCATGCCTCCACCCCAGCGGGCCGGATCCATCTCCCTTCCCGGCTCACCCGTGGTCCTGTCGCAGGCAGCGGTCCCCTTCTCATGGGCGAGGTTGAGGCGGTTCTGCTCGGCGGCGATGCCATTGGCCTCGGGACTGCTGCTGCGGGCAGGACTGGGGGGCCGCGGAGGGGGCTGCAGGTGGAAGGCCACCTCCAGGTGCTCCTGGGCCAGGCGCAGGTGCTCACGCAGACGGTCCAGCTCGTGCACCGGGGGAGCTCCAGCCAGGGCGAAGCGCCCCTGGGCCAGGCTCTCCCGGTAGTCCAGCTTGCCGTTGGTCAGTGGGGCTTGTGGCAGCTCCTTCTTCAGCGAGTGATAGGTGGGGGGGGCGCTGGGAGCTTTCTTGGGGTATTGTGGTGCAGGGCTGCCGCCAGTTGGGAGCGGGGGGCCATCAGACTGGCTCAGGGCATCACGGATGCGCCCCACACCAAGGTGCAAGAGCTCGCAGAGGTTGAGGAAGAGGCAGAGCCCGCTGACGGCATACATGATGAGGAGGAAGATGGTCTTCTCAGTGGGGCGGGAGACAAAGCAGTCGACAGTGTGCGGGCAGGGGCTGCGGCTGCAGACGTAGGAGGGGCTCACCTCAAAGCGGTACAGCAGGTACTGCCCAAAGAGGAAAACCATCTCCAGCACCGAGCGGCACAGCAAGTGCAGGACGTAGGCACGCATCAGCCCGTCCTGCTTGATGCGGCGCCGGCCATCATGCTTCTCTCCACCCTCTGGGCTCTTCTCCTTCTCCACCTCGATCTCCTCAAAGATCATGGGGTCTTCTTCATTATCATCTTCTGCCTCCTCATAGTCTCGCCCGGCTCCCCGGCGCACCACTGGCATTCTCGCCCGCTGGGCTGGCGGTGCCCGGCGCCGCGAGGACTCCGGCATGCGGGCGATGCGGTGCATGGCAAAGCCCAGGTACAGCACCGATGGCGTCGCCACCATGATGATCTGGAAGATCCAGAAGCGGACGTGGGACAGGGGCGCGAAGGCATCGTAGCAGACGTTCTCACAGCCCGGCTGCTGTGTGTTGCACACAAACTTGCTCTGCTCATCGTAGTAGATGGACTCGCCCCCCACAGCCGTCAGCACGATGCGGAAGACGATGAGGACAGTCAGCCAGATCTTGCCCACGAAGGTCGAGTGGTTGTTGATCTCCTCCAGGAGCCGCGTCAAGAAACTCCAGCTCATCCTGACCAGGCAGTTGACTCAAACCCTGCATGGAAGGGGCAGGCAAACAGGCATTGAGCAAATCCGCATCCATCTCACCAGGACCTTGGAGTCTGCCAGCTGCTAGCCCGCTGTCCTCTGTTCTGCTCCCTCTTCCTCCACCAACGTCCCTTCCCTTACCCACAGACCTACAAACACAGCCCTCCTCAGGAAGCTGCCTCCCCAAAACTTAATCCCTTGCCCAGCACTGTCTCCCTGTGCTCCCATCTGCATCCTGCTCCCACCCTGCCGCCAGCCAGGTGGGTGGAAGGGACACAGGGAAAGGCTGCCTGCAGGGACAAACGAAGGGGAAGAGTGAGCACAGTCACAACCAGAGCAAACATGTCAGTGTAGGGCAGCTGGGCAATGTGAGAGGACAGGCAGGAGTAGAACCACTTCCTGCTCCCCTGGTGTCACAGTACTCATTTATCACCTGGCATTGGGCAGCTCCCCAATCAGCTTTTGCACCCTGCAAAAGCAACCACACCCTCCCACAGGAGTCCCCAGGCCACTGGAAGAAGGTAACACATGGCAGCCCCACTGGCCCAGTGTAGCTGCCAGACCTGAGCCCTGGCTGAGGGGAGAGGTCCCCTGAGCAGTGTCCCCCATCACATGCTCATCAGCCAGGTNGCTCACCCGTGGTCCTGTCGCAGGCAGCGGTCCCCTTCTCATGGGCGAGGTTGAGGCGGTTCTGCTCGGCGGCGATGCCATTGGCCTCGGGACTGCTGCTGCGGGCAGGACTGGGGGGCCGCGGAGGGGGCTGCAGGTGGAAGGCCACCTCCAGGTGCTCCTGGGCCAGGCGCAGGTGCTCACGCAGACGGTCCAGCTCGTGCACCGGGGGAGCTCCAGCCAGGGCGAAGCGCCCCTGGGCCAGGCTCTCCCGGTAGTCCAGCTTGCCGTTGGTCAGTGGGGCTTGTGGCAGCTCCTTCTTCAGCGAGTGATAGGTGGGGGGGGCGCTGGGAGCTTTCTTGGGGTATTGTGGTGCAGGGCTGCCGCCAGTTGGGAGCGGGGGGCCATCAGACTGGCTCAGGGCATCACGGATGCGCCCCACACCAAGGTGCAAGAGCTCGCAGAGGTTGAGGAAGAGGCAGAGCCCGCTGACGGCATACATGATGAGGAGGAAGATGGTCTTCTCAGTGGGGCGGGAGACAAAGCAGTCGACAGTGTGCGGGCAGGGGCTGCGGCTGCAGACGTAGGAGGGGCTCACCTCAAAGCGGTACAGCAGGTACTGCCCAAAGAGGAAAACCATCTCCAGCACCGAGCGGCACAGCAAGTGCAGGACGTAGGCACGCATCAGCCCGTCCTGCTTGATGCGGCGCCGGCCATCATGCTTCTCTCCACCCTCTGGGCTCTTCTCCTTCTCCACCTCGATCTCCTCAAAGATCATGGGGTCTTCTTCATTATCATCTTCTGCCTCCTCATAGTCTCGCCCGGCTCCCCGGCGCACCACTGGCATTCTCGCCCGCTGGGCTGGCGGTGCCCGGCGCCGCGAGGACTCCGGCATGCGGGCGATGCGGTGCATGGCAAAGCCCAGGTACAGCACCGATGGCGTCGCCACCATGATGATCTGGAAGATCCAGAAGCGGACGTGGGACAGGGGCGCGAAGGCATCGTAGCAGACGTTCTCACAGCCCGGCTGCTGTGTGTTGCACACAAACTTGCTCTGCTCATCGTAGTAGATGGACTCGCCCCCCACAGCCGTCAGCACGATGCGGAAGACGATGAGGACAGTCAGCCAGATCTTGCCCACGAAGGTCGAGTGGTTGTTGATCTCCTCCAGGAGCCGCGTCAAGAAACTCCAGCTCATCCTGACCAGGCAGTTGACTCAAACCCTGCATGGAAGGGGCAGGCAAACAGGCATTGAGCAAATCCGCATCCATCTCACCAGGACCTTGGAGTCTGCCAGCTGCTAGCCCGCTGTCCTCTGTTCTGCTCCCTCTTCCTCCACCAACGTCCCTTCCCTTACCCACAGACCTACAAACACAGCCCTCCTCAGGAAGCTGCCTCCCCAAAACTTAATCCCTTGCCCAGCACTGTCTCCCTGTGCTCCCATCTGCATCCTGCTCCCACCCTGCCGCCAGCCAGGTGGGTGGAAGGGACACAGGGAAAGGCTGGGACATCCTGGTTGCCTGCAGGGACAAACGAAGGGGAAGAGTGAGCACAGTCACAACCAGAGCAAACATGTCAGTGTAGGGCAGCTGGGCAATGTGAGAGGACAGGCAGGAGTAGAACCACTTCCTGCTCCCCTGGTGTCACAGTACTCATTTATCACCTGGCATTGGGCAGCTCCCCAATCAGCTTTTGCACCCTGCAAAAGCAACCACACCCTCCCACANTTGCCTGCAGGGACAAACGAAGGGGAAGAGTGAGCACAGTCACAACCAGAGCAAACATGTCAGTGTAGGGCAGCTGGGCAATGTGAGAGGACAGGCAGGAGTAGAACCACTTCCTGCTCCCCTGGTGTCACAGTACTCATTTATCACCTGGCATTGGGCAGCTCCCCAATCAGCTTTTGCACCCTGCAAAAGCAACCACACCCTCCCACAGGAGTCCCCAGGCCACTGGAAGAAGGTAACACATGGCAGCCCCACTGGCCCAGTGCAGCTGCCAGACCTGAGCCCTGGCTGAGGGGAGAGGTCCCCTGAGCAGTGTCCCCCATCACATGCTCATCAGCCAGGTCTTCACTCCACAGAGCTCTCCCCTGAGGGCCCGCAGAGATGCAGCATCACTGCCTGACCAAACCTGTGGGACCCCAGCCTCCAAAGCCTGCAGTGGCCAGTGTTCACAGCTCCACAGCAAGACTGGCAGGGGGACGGAACAGGAGACAGGACAATAGCAAGGGGCAGTGTGGGGCAGCCAAGGAATTGCACAAAGTCCTGGCAAAACAGCTGACACCAGAGACTGGGGAGGAAATTACAAGGACCATGTCACATTTCCTGGCCAAAGAAGACACAAGAGGAAACACCCACTGCCACCCGTGGCCACCCCTGGTTTCAGCAGCTAGTACATTAGATGATGGAAGCCAGGCCAGCAGGTGGCAAGGATGGCCTGGGGCAAGCAGAGGGTACATGTCCGCACAGAGGCCCCAGCGTCCCCTGCCAGCCCCATCCCATCACCTCTGGCCTGGGCATGTCCCTGCAGATGATGCCTGATGCACTCATTTCACTATTGTCCAGAATAAGAGGCTCTTTTACACTAAGCTCAGCCAGTCTCCCGACCAACCCCACCTAAGCAGTAGAATCCCTCCACCATAAGCATCCATCCATGCTGGAGACATGCTCTTGCTGCGGGAGGTGGCATGGCTTGGCACCAGGACCCAAACCCAGCCCATCAGGGCTACCATCCTCCTGTGGTCATATGCCCTGCAAGGTTTCACTGCTGCCCTGTCTCCCAGGTGTGAGCCCCTCCCCCCCATCACCTCCCTGCAAGGTGGATGCTTTGTGTCTGGCCTTTACTCCCTAGCCTCTAGCAGCAGACCATCCTGGAACCAGGGTGAAGAACAAGGTGAGCGGACCGGGCAGGAGAACAGTTCCAGGACGTAGCAAGCCCAAGGAAAGCAAAAACACAGGGACATTGCCACGGTGGCCATGGAAGTGTGGCATGGGAATGGCTGGCAACGTGGGATGGCAGAAGCGGTGGGCATGGCCAGGGCAGCATAGAGCTATCTGTACCCTGTCCCCCACCCGAGGCAGGTGGCCAGAGCCCAGTTTTCGAAGCGGTACAGCCATCCAGGGCCTCCAGGCCACGCTGCGAGTCAGGACTAGCACCACATACCTTGGCTGGGCCCTACACCTACCCCTCAGCCCTACCGACCCCAGTACCCCCATGCGGAGCTTCCAGTCCCCTCTGCCCCCGCCTGCCCTGTCTGAGACCCCCAGTTTCCCTGCCCAGGGGCACAGCAGCAGGCGTCCCACCCTGGGGCTCATCGGCCCCTGCCCATCCGGGGACCGCTGTCCCACTGACCCCTGCCACCCTGGGGACCCAGCCCTCAACCCCAGCCTTGCCAGGGTCCCCGGTCCCACCGACTCCAGCGTCTCGAGGGCCTCCAGCCCAGCTGC
>VZRF01008665.1:1264006-1289458 GCA_013396875.1 Vireo altiloquus | reverse complement strand
GGCCCCGGCCCGTGCTGCGCCCGTCGGGCGGTGCCGCCTCCCCGCCCGCGGCTCGGGAGGCCGCGCAGGGCTGCGGCCAGGGGCCGGCGCCGGCCAAAACTCGCCCAGAGGTGACTCCCGCCCCAGCAGCTCCGTGCAGCCCCCGCTGACCGGCCCGCTCTCGCCGCCCCGAGCCCCGCGCAGCCACTGGCTCCCGGGGGACCGCTCCCGGCGAGCGAAGGCTCCCTGCCCGCCGTAGCGGGACGCTCCCGGCGTGTGCGGGGCTGAGTCCGGCCGCAGGGTTAGAGGAGCGAGCCCTCGCTCCGGCCATGAGAGTCTCCTGCACAATAACCTCCTGTTCCTTACGGCGTTCTTCCCCTCCCAGTGGAGAGCGAGGATGGAAGAAAGGAGAGATCTGGTGGCACAGAGGAGAGGTGGCCCCACACGTGGTGGGAACGCAGAGCAAGACGTGCCTGTGTGGTGGTAAGGTGCCTCAAGCCTTCTGAAGACCGTGTTGCTTCTCGTGTCCCAGGCCAGGTTCCTGCAGCACCTCCAGATGTGCCTTTAGAGTAACCACTGCACTGCCAAGGCCAGCACGATGGCAGCAGTGGCTTTGAGTCACTACCCTGGAGCCGTGCCCTGCCCTTTCACCCAAGGACCCTGACCACTCACTCTGCACTGCTAAAATTGGCTGTGTAGGAATTTTGTTGGGGCTGAGTCACCATACTGGACCAACCACACCCATGACGTCCTGGGCCCCGTTGTGTGGGGATGAGGAGGGATGCCGAGCAGTGAGCAGTCTTGCACAACCTGAATAGTCATGGGGAAGCTGGTGTCTGTGTAAGCTCAAGAAGCACTGCTTCTCCTCGCTGAAACACGTGCTCCTTCTGCAGAAGGGTTTCTATGAACTGGCACTCTGGGGCAGCACTGGGACTGGCTGGAGGAGGGCTGAGGCCATGAGCCTGGGGCAAGGAGAGGTATGGGGAGTGTGGCCATCACACCCAGAGTGGGGTTTTATTCTGCAGTGGCCCTGCCGATTCCCTAAATCAGCAATGCCACTGTAGCGTTGTACCAGCACCTACACAGCCTGGGCACAGGCTTGGTGCTCTTACATGGAAGGGCAGCTGGAGCCCCCCAGAGCAGTGTTCTGTGCCCTGACAGAGATGCAGGTGTGTGCGCGACAGGCTGGGGAAAAGGGCCCTGCTGTGGGCTCTTCTGCTCACTCCTTCCTTTGCCCCTGCTTGTAGGATGGGTCAGTCCCAGGTGACGCCTTAAGCCCTATGGAGGGAGAGCTGCAGGAAATGGAGGGGAATTTGATCAGGACATGAAGAAATAGTTTCCACTGAATCCTGTTCTCATGCATGAAACTGTGGCATTAACATTTCTATAAGGGAAAATTGCATTCCAGATCTAGCACAGACCCACTGGTCACAATCTCCATCCCTGGCCAGGAGAAACAGGAGGAGGATGCAAGGAGACAGTACACCCAGCACATAAACTCAAGCTTTTGGAAGAATGTAGGGAAGCTTTCAGGTCCAGAGATGAAACCCAGAGCTGCAGGGAGGTGGCACCTGCAGTTCAGGGTGGAGAGGTGGGAACAGGGCAGGGGGCTACCAGTATCAGTACAGCATTCCAGCATGCTGGGGAGGTCAAGCAGCACATGTTCAACCTCCTGCTCTTGCCTGGCAGTTAAAGTGGCTTGTGGCTTTCCCCACAGTAACCACTTGTTTTCTAGTGTTTCCAGCCTGGAAAGCTCGCCTCCAGCCTGGCTTCAACCCCGGACAGCCGAGCAGTTTGCCAGGGGTAAGGGACCTATGTGACCCTTTGACTCTGGTGCTCAGCACATTAAGAACAAGCCCCTATTTCACCAGCCTCACATTAAACTGGGGAGTGTGACCTCTGAAGCACTGCAAACTGAAGCTGTTGTAGCCAGAATGAAGCTGCTTTTTGGGCTGGGGTCAGGTACCACTGCTGCAGCATTTTTTGCACAGCACAGCTCAGCCCACGCCTGGGCTGCAGGGCAGGGATTGCCTTGGGAGCCAGGCCCAGGGGCTGATGTCACACACCCCATGGACAGGCATTGCTGTGCTTGTCAGCATCTGGCCACTGGCGTCAGAGCCCTCCAGTTTCCCCTGTGGTGTTGCCCTGGGTGTTCCCGGAATCTACCCTTTTCTTAAGCTTGCAAAACCCAAACACCTGCAGAGGCATCACCCTTTCAGCCTGGGGCAGAGGGAAAACCTACACCATCCGGGAGAGGAAAACAGTGGGCAAAGGATGTTGCCCACCACTCATCAGCTGAGGCTGACATAGTGGGCAGGAAGGATGTACAGACCAGCAGTCTTGTGGGGTCTGGCTCAAAGATCAGCTTTGCAGAGGAAACAGGGGCACCATCACCAACCGCAAAAACCAGGATCAGTCCCAAACCACTGAGTCTGTGGGGCAGAGCCATGTAAGGGCAGCTGCACAGCCCAGCAAGAGCAAGGGGAGCTGGTAAAAGAGGAGATAGTGGCTGAGGGGGAGTGTAAGCAGAGGAGTAAGAGGAACACCCACTTCTGGGACAAGTGCTACAGCTCGGGAGAGACATGGCAAGAGCTTGCACAAGTGCTCCTTCCTCCCTGTTCAGGCAGGGTGCTGCAATAGAGGTACCCTCTGGAGACCACTGCCAGACCCGGCCTTGGCTACCAGACACAGGGTGCAGGGAGGGTGCAGGGCCCAGTCTGGCTCTTGAAAGCAGCCTTGGTTTCTGCTCTGATCAACACAGCAGGGTGGGCTGGGCCCTGCTAGGACTGCCTCTGCTTCTGGGGACAGTGGCAGTAAGGCGGATGGTGGGGCTGGGCGCCCTGGCTGTGTTTGCTGTGGGGTGACATGGACAGTGCCTGGCTGGTGCTTGGCAGCAGGATGAGGAAGCCAGCTCCACCCTTTACAAGCAGGGCTGAGCAGGCAGCACTGCAGGTAGGCAGCACTGCAGGTGAGCAGCACGAATCCCTGGCAGCAAACACACTCTTCCCAGATTAAACAACTTGTCTGGCACTGGGACAGGGAAACAGACAGCTCTGTTAGGGACTGCTTGTCCTGTTTGATACAGGACAGCTCCGTAACTAGCTTAATAACCTTCTTCTGATAACAGGCAGAGGCACACTCCGTTGCAAGAGCACGAAGGGGAATGACCGTGCCCTCCAACACAGGCTGAGATGGCTTTAAAAAAAAGTCTCCTTCCCTTTTATTCCCCCACTTGATTATGCAGCACAGTGGAGGGGTACATGGCCCAGCCCCTGCTCACCTCTCTCATACTGCAGTGTCCTTTACAGTTCCTGGGTGCTGACTTCTGCCAGCACCATGCATGGTGCTTGAGCCCAGCCTGCATTGGCTGCTCTTCCCCTGCCTGCCAAATCGGAGGGCAGCTCACAGGGAAGGGCTTTGCACAGGTCCCGGACACTGCTCTGTATGCTGGGTAAGGATCATTGGCTCTTTGGAGGGATGAAGCTGGCCAGACAGGTCCATGACCCATGAGGAACAAGTGCCCTTTACTGCTACATCTCAAGTCCCCTGGAGATGAGGCCAGCAGGGATATTCTCCTAGAAGTCACCCAGTCACTAGGCTTTGCTAGTTGGACACAGTGCAGGGAAGCTGACAGCTAACCCACAGGCTGACATATGCTCAAGGCAGTACTGCTTTAGAGGGCAGAAAGATGCAGCAGGAAGCACTGAAATAGCCAAACCCACAACTTGAAGGCATCATTTTCATTGATAGCAGCAGAGTAAAGCAGGGCTGGTATGTGCCTGTGGAAGAGTGGTGCTAGCTTCAGGCTCATGGCAATGGCCTGCCTGAGCCCACGGCTGCCTGTGGCCTGTCTCCAGAGACCTGTGGCCATCCCAGCCTGGGAACCCTTTCAGCTACACACACCTTGAGAAGAGACTGCTTCAGGCAAGCACAGGCAGGGAAACAGGTTCAGACCAACCTTGCTCTGTGCTAGCCACTGAGTGCTGGAGCCAAGTGCACCCAGAAAAGGAGAGAGGAAGAAGGGGCAAAATCCAGATTGTTTAAGAGCACAGCTGGGGGGCTGCATAATCAAAACTGAGACAGGCAGAAGATATCTGCAGCTGGTTCAATATAAATTCCACTTTCCTGCAAACCTCAGCTCTCCTACACAGCCCCAGTTCCCACACAGCCAGCAGTGGGATGCCTGCAGTGCTGGATGGTGGAGTGTGTCAGGGGAGCCCTTGCACACACCCAGCTGATGCAAGGAGACCAGTTAATGTAATCACTGCACCAGGTGCAAGAGGCCCTGCAGTAAAGCCTTTGTGATCATGGTGTAACCACAAAGGGGTTAATCTGTAATAACCAGGACAAAATGCTAAGCGAAAACAAAGCAAGTGTTTCATGAAGAGGCAGGAGACAGGTTGCGGCAGTGCACGCGAGCTTCCCCGTCAGCACAGCAGCCAAAGGAATGCAGAAAAGCAGGGAGCTGTTAAAAGGACCAAGAGGCTGGTGCTGAGCTGGGAGCACAAACCAGCACAGACATGGCTAAGAGAAGCAAATGAATAGTCACTTCTGAAATAAAAAGTGGGAAGAGCTTGAGAAGAGCTGTGGACAGGCACACAACCAAAATATTTGGTTCTGGCAGTCCACACTTTGTCAGGCCCCTCAACACATACCCAGATACTGGAGTGGCAAAGGTACAGCTTGGCTAGGATCAGAAAAACAAGTTACAGGGATGAGTTTTCTCAGGACATCAGCTTGATGATGCCCTGAGAAAACTCAGAGCAGAAAAGACATCAGCAAGCTGATCCAGTAACTCCAAATTTGACTCTTGCCTTTGTGAAAAACGCAGCTATAGAAGGTGAAGAGAGAACTTACACAAGCTCCTTAAATGGCAAGATGAAGACATAAACCCTACTGGTGTTTACTGGCTCAGCTCTCTGAGTCCTTCCCCCAGACAAAGCTGGGGACTGAGCTCACTCCCACTTAAGATCTGAGATCCTCAAAGGAACAGAGAGCAGCAGCCATATGCCGATTGAGGAAGAGGGGAGAAAGTGGGATGCATTGTGACATCTGCCTGCAGACCGTAGAGATCTTGTCGATCAAGTCTACAGAAGGCTAGATAAAAATATCAGCCACTGTGGGCCTTCAGCGACTCAACTGCCTCTGGAAGTGACAGGAGAATGTCCAATAGTACAGTGACCCCAAGAAAGAGTGGCCTTCAGACACAGGATGGAAACTGAACTTCCCACTCTCC
The DNA here is from genome assembly GCA_013396875.1 of Vireo altiloquus. NCBI lineage: Eukaryota > Metazoa > Chordata > Aves > Passeriformes > Vireonidae > Vireo > Vireo altiloquus. The sequence continues at coordinate 1,284,243 of VZRF01008665.1, read as the reverse complement.
TAAGACTATCAGGATGGCACAGATGGGTTTGAGCAGGAAGGGGAACTTTACTGCATCTGTTCAGGGAAGCGAGCAGGATGCAGTGGGACCAAGTCCCTGCTGTTTTCTTGATGACAGAAACTGAAGCCACAGACACCAGCTTTGGGCATGTGGAAAGTTTGAATGTCGTAGAGACTGCTGTGAGGAGCTGCCATATTCAATATCCAAAGAAAACAGGCATCAGGTCACTGAATGTCAAACACATGTCTTTATAAAAATCAAGATCACATTGACATAAAATACAGGTTTGTCACTAAGGATTGAACAGTCAGAAAACTTGCTGTGAAGCTGTGGGCTAGGACACTTGCTGTGGTAGGAAGACAGAAGCTGTTCTGGGAAAAGCTACCATCAGTAAAGATCTCTGCTTGGGATCAGCACCTTAATTTAACAAGTTCATTTCTGCCCACCCCCACAGGGAGCTTCAGCTGCATCAAAACACCACACACAGTATCTACCTTTGCTCTTCACTGGGCAGGGGCAGAGACCCTATGACATAGCAAGCCCTGGCCAGGCAGCAGCACTTTTTGAGCTGCATTTAACTCTGTGCAGGAGAGGTTGAGACAAGGTAAAACCTCGTGCAGGGAAGAATCTAGAGGCAGGCACTCCCACCTCCACAGCCACACCAACAACAGCTCCTCAGAGAGGCAAGCCTCTGAGGGCCTGTGCAGCCAGTAAGCAATGTGCTGGGAAGACCAAAGGATGCCCACCTGAGGACAACTGTAAAAGGAGAACACCAGAACCAGTACCTGGTGTCAGTCTAATCCTGTTTAAACCTTGTTCCTTTGTTGCTGCTTGGAAGCCAGGCAGGTGGAGAAGATTAGCCTAGCAGCCCGTTGGAACCCACCCTGAACAGGAAGGGGAGAATAGCCTGAACCCAGTGAGATGTTAGGGAACCCTTGAGGTAGCAGCAAAGCTAGTATGGAAGACTTTAGAAAGCATTACAGCACTGCAAAAGAATAAAACAAGGAAAACATTACAATTCAATAAATAGAAGCTTTTATTACAATAGAAAATAGTAAAACTCATGTTAAAATAGACTCTTGCTTTTGGACTGCTCAGAAAAAGCCTAAGCCTCGCTTATACCTGCTGGTCCCCATCAAGGTCCTGACCCCTAAGCAATGAGCAACACATTTCTGTGCTGAGAACCTCGAGGCTCCTTCTTCCCCAGTGACAGTGAAAGACTACAGCAGCAGACTGAGCCGTGCCCCAGGCAGACAGGTAAGGACTCTCTGTGGGGGTTGTATACAACATGCTTCATCCCCTTGTGCAATCGGGCTCCTGTTTGAAGCAGGTAGCTTCAGGGAAACCATGGACAAGAAGGAGGGAGAGGAAAAAAATCAGCATATAATGATAGCTGTCCTGAGACAGCCAAGAAGGCAGCAAATGCACCTGCCAGAGAGATCACAGTACCTGACTTCCTTCAGGTAGCTTTATGCACTATTACAGGGAACGCTCTCCACCTTCTCCTTCCATGCCCAGTCCAGTGCAAGTGAATGACTGTGCAGTCTGAACCATCATGTGCTCCCCTCTTACTCACCAGAAAGGGCCAAGGGCAAGAGTAGAGTGGAAAGCAGAGGCCACAGAACAGCAAGGTCAGATGGGAGTGGGAGACACTTGTGCACCATTGCTGGCACAGCAGCACTCTTGACTCCAAGTCCTGCCTGCTGCAGGCACCAGGCTCACTCCAGTGCTTCATACACAGCCTTCCGCAGCTCAATTGAGAACATCTCCTCCCATGGCCTGCGGATCCACTCCACCAGCTCTGCCAGGAGCTCAGGGCACTCTGTGCGGAGGTGCCAAGTGCTCTCCACCTTCAGTACCTGGCAGGGAGGAAAGGGAAGCAGGCAAATAAGCAGACTGGCCTGACAGGCACCGATCAACCCTGAGCCACTGTCCCCCAGCACAGCTGCCAGCTCGTCCTAACTCCTCTGTGCCCTCCTCCTCCCTCTCTGCATGCCCTTGCATGACTTTCCGCTGTGCTCCCCTGGCTCTGTGGTACAAGGCCCTAGGTTAGGATGGGAGATGACAGCCCCAAGACACTCTTGCAGGAACAGGGTCTGAGCACAATCAGCCCCCAGCATCTTGACCCCATGACCACCTCCTGGTTACCTCATCATAAAGCATCAGCTTGATGTCACAAGGACAGAGGCGATAGGTTATGACATTGCTAATACTGGTGATTGGCTGCTTCTCCTTCAACTGGATGTTGCTCCTAGGAGGCATTTTTGCCTCATGGTCTTCATCCGAGGAGGGCTTCACCTGCCACTGGTGATTCTCCTCCAGCAGAAATAGCATGCTTCGAGTACTCAGCAGGGTCACAGGGAAAGCAGATGCCCCTAAAAGGATATGATGGAATAAGAAAGGCTTTGCTGAGAGCCTGAGTCACCACAGAACCAGCTATGCTCTCCATTCCTCCCCTAGGGAAATCTTTTACAGCAGCAGCAACTTGGGTGAACAACCTTATCCAGCTTCCTGACTGAAGAGGGGACGAGGGTAGTGAAATGTGGTTGGGCTTGACCAGCTTATCCAAGCTTGGTGCAGGAGCATGCATATGAAAGACCACTGCCCAGCAAGCCTTGTCCCACCCATGCCCTCAAGTGAGGCAAGAAAAGTCACTTGAGTCCTTTGACCTCTTAACATTTTTACTACTTCTTAGTTAAAATTTGGCAGCTGCAGCTCAAAGGCTGCCTTTTTTAGCCTGAATTCGTCTGGCTGTAGATATCTGATGGGTGGAACAGAGAGCACACACATAAAGTTTAATACCAAGCTGGGATGCGTCATAAGTATGACAAGAAGGAAAGTAGTTTTGATAAACTTTAGGGAACATAAATATAATCCAGCTGTTTCAGTGGATGCAAATTAAAAGCACTAGAATTTGTGAGTAAGTTAGATGCACAGTAATAGAGAACCATTATCAAAACTGGCTGAGGTCACAGGGGATCACAAGCTGATGCAGCACTATGTTGCTTTTCTCATCACATCTCATTCTTGGGAATTAGTAGGACTATCAGAAATGGGATGTTTAATTAATACTGTCTGCTTGGTAATGAGATCTCAGCTGGAACTGTGTCCAGTTTTGGGCACCATACTCTAAAAGAGGAGAAAACTGTAGAGTAAGGAAAACACACTCTAAGTTCTCCCTCCCACACACTATTTGTTCAGCTTGAGGAGATCAATAAATGTACTTCCCACAGATTCCTTCTGATCCTCACTCTCTCATACGTCCCCAATGGCCAATGGTGACCAGAGGTGCAAAAGCTGTAGCAAATTGGTCAGAATGTGATTAAAAGCTAGGTTGCTTTTTTCAGTGTCCCAAGCTAAGATGATGCTGGAATTGTTCACTGAAGACTCAAATCCCAAGTTTAACACATTTGTCCCTCAGCAAGGCCTGGCACAGAACTTGATAAACTCCAGCAGGCTGTTCCTGTAGTATCATCTCAGGTTCTGGACACCTGCTTCTGTTTTCCCAAATGAAGGAGCCTTTCAGCAACTTACCCAAACCAGCTGTTTTTATGACCCCTAATCTTTTCCTCAGATCAGGGCAACGATCCAGCCCTCAGATAATCTCTAGCTTCTTGAGTTGTCACCAAAACTGGTGTGCAAGACCAACTGCTCCCTAGAGCCCAGACTTCCATGTAGAAAAGGACTGGGAGATTCACTGGATGTTCAGAAGTGTGCTGCTATCCTACACAATCCAACACTAGAAAAGAGCCCTCACCCATGCCCCCACCCCATTCCACTGCTGGACAAAGGGCACAGCTCTTTCCCCCCAGACTGTACACTAAAATCACAAGCATGTAAGCAGACAGCACAACGTGTGGGACACCTCACTACTGAGATCTCCTGTACCTTGGATCAGGTAGGCCAGCAGGTAGAAGAAACAAGTTTCATCTGCAGCTGCAGAATCTGTGGTCTTGGAGTCCAGCAGAGGCCTGCCGGAGATACAACAGTGGGCTGATAAGGAAGCACTCTGTTTACAGTCTAGGTTTGCTGTGAACTAGCTACTGTTCCCAGTCCTCTTGGGGAAGGGAAGGGAAGGGAAGGGAAGGGAAGGTGCGGGAAGGGAAGGTGCGGGAAGGGAAGGTGCGGGAAGGGAAGGTGCGGGAAGGGAAGGTGCGGGAAGGGAAGGTGCGGGAAGGGAAGGTGCGGGAAGGGAAGGTGCGGGAAGGGAAGGTGCGGGAAGGGAAGGTGCGGGAAGGGAAGGTGCGGGAAGGGAAGGTGCGGGAAGGGAAGGGAAGGGAAGGGCCCTCTCTTCCAGATAATGCAAAGTCCTCTCTCCCTGGGTCCTCTGACTACCACCTCACCAGCCAGGAGCCAAATGCTTCTTGCAAGTAAGAAGGCTGCCCTATGCCTCCCACTTTTTCTCCCTCCATTATATCCTGCTCAGGCTCCTCCAGAAGAGCTGAAGTTGCCCTGCCTGGCTCAGCCCATGACATCTCTTTGCCTGTTCGCCTTCTGTGCAGCACGCACTTGAGACAGCTGCCTCAAACCTGTAACGCAGGCCTGGCTGCCACTCCAGTAGTGCCTCCTTCTGTGCTACCTCGTTTCCAGCACCATGCTTCCCAAGGCCTGCTGGACAAGCAGACATCCCTTTTTATCTGAAATCCCAGCCTCTCACAGGTTCTTACCATAGCCAATGTTGGGTATTCATTTCCACAGTGGGGATTTCCTTCACCTTACTCCTGTGTTTAGCAGGCAGTTCTTGCATGAGATCTAAAGAGGGGGAGAAGGCAGGTAGATGCCTTTTATTGCAAACCCAAGGGCAGTACATAACAGTTCAGGATGCTTCTCTGTTGTTCAGAGAGGTGCTGCAAGTTATGATGCCAGTGAGATTCTCCCCCAGCTTTTTTTCAGAGCTGTCAAGAAGTTAATTTCCAACATACATCCAACAATAGCTGTCCTGATAGTTCTGCAACATCAAATCTTTCAAATCCTCTCCCCCATCCCCCTAGAGCTCTACTCTTACCTGTCAGGGTTTGCAGGAACTGGTCGCAGCATCTTTGGTTCCGGATCAGCAGATTGTAGGAGGCTTTTGGGTTCTCAAACTCCATTCGCAAGCTCTGGTGGCGGAGTCCCACTTCCAGATGAGAAATATCAGACAGGTAGTGAGAGTCACTCTTCTTCAGCCAGTCTGCAGGTTGTCCCCTAATCACAGAGCACAGCCCTCAGCTGCAGCAGGCTGCCCCATCTCCTCTCCCATGTCAGACTGCAGCAGAAGACTTCTGCCAGAAGAGCCTGTGCATGTCACCACACCTCCAGGGTAAGGGCTGCAAGGCTAGCACAGGCTGGCACTACCCAGCACTCACAGACTTGCTGCAGGGTCCTCACCTGATAGCTCCAGTGACTTCCAGCACATAAATCTTGAGATCAGAAGCAACCAGGATTGAGAGGAACTCTCCTTGCCGGCCAAACTTCACCATTACCACCTAGAGCACACAGAGGGTAGGTCACAACCTTGGCCTGCCCCTTGACAGCTCATCCACAGAAAGGACAGACTCAAAGACACTTCAGCTCCCTTCACACCCCACAGTCTTTGGGATGCCACCTCAGTGAAGAACTTGCAGGGTGGCAAGAGGGACAGCCGAAGAGTTGTAGGAATGGTGCTGTAGGAACTCACCTTGAGGAAGCACTGGAATTCCTCAGCATTCTCCTCAAAAACCTCCATGTCCAGGTACAGCTTCAGGCGATGATCCACTGACCGGAAGTCCCTTGTGTTCAGGACACTGTTTACAGCTGAGGAGAGCAAAGGGCAGCAATGACAATCTGTCCACTGACCAGGGGCTGCCCAAGCGTGCACAGGGGCACCAGGGCAGCAGTGTCATCCCCTCTGCACACCTATTTCCATCAAGTCTCTCCTCAAGACAAAGGGCCAAACACAGGGCTTCACAGGCCATGGGTCTCCATGTGAAGGTACAAGGGGACTTCATTGCTCCCACACTTGCTTTTTTTTCAGATATACAAAGCTTTGGTCTAAGCCAGCTTCAAACTGTGCTTGGCTGTTTAGTCATGGAAGGGCACTGCTTTGCTGCTGGATTTGGAAGGAGAGCAATTCTTTATCACAAAGCCAGAAAGATATTTCTCATTTCAGCTGGTGTCAGCTCAGGTCAACTTTTTAACTCTGACTTTGATCGAGGCAAAGTTAAAGGGGCCTGAGGAAGACACCAATAAAACCTAATTAAAAATAATTAGGTTTGTCATAAAATTGTATAACCAAATAATTTATACAACAGCCACAATACTACCTAAGAGTTAACATTTCCCAGCAGAGCCTGTTCTCTACCAGAAACACTACACTAATCAACCGCTTCTCAGCAGGAACTTTCCACAGGCTCAGTTTTAAATTGGGGCCTTGGAATTTGACCCCAAAAAAGAGACAGCTTTATTTCTCGTACTTCAACTGTACAAGACCGAACACAGCAATCTTAAAATCGTGGTTCACCACTGACTCCTCTTCTGAGACACAGCAGTCTTGAAGGACCTCTATTGATCAAGAAATCAATAGGTTTGCAAATCAGAACTAGACTCAGCTGCAGTAGAGTCACTTGCTGGGCTAGACCAGATAACCTCCACAGCTGCTTTCCAACTTGTTGTTCTGCAAATTGCAAGCTGATGCCGAGGCAAAGGCAGTACATCAGAAATCCAAGGTCCTTCAGAAAAATAATTTATGGACCTTCTGTCTTGCATGACAGCTCTCACACAGAGAGCATGCAATCTCTTGGACAGGCTTCAGGAGACATCTGAAGCTCACAAAAAAAGTGAGGAAAGCACAAGCAACTGCAGATCCACAAACCAGAGCCTCCTACTAGCACACCAGCCTCACACTGCACTTCAGCCAAAGAACAAATACAGAGAAATTGTGCATACTATTCTCCAAAGGTAATGCTCCAGCTGGCAGCTCATGGATGCCACAGGATGTCCATAACTGAGCAATGCAGCTTTCAGAACACGACAATATTACTCAGAGCCTAAGCAATAATAGGTATTAGGAGCTGACTCATTTTTCCTACCTGCAGGCATGAGGATTTAACAGAGAGAGGAATTAAAAACTCTGCTCATAAGAACCATATGTTTATGGCTGCTCGTACTTGATGCCCTCCTTCCACATTAAACAGGAGGTAGTATACCCTGCAAGCACCAGTGATAAAGCCAACAAGAAGCTGTCAACACAAGCTTAAATCCTGCACAGCTTCCTCATACTCACAGGGACTGAGATTCCATGTTTCCTCAGACTCAGAGTTCAAAGAGAGCGGGGAAGGAGTGGGCCCCCGAGAAACACTGTAACGATAGCTTCCCATCAGGCTGCCCCCGTTGGTGTCTGCGTGGCTGAGGGACAAGTACTGGCTCTTTGCGCCCTGCTCCTTCCCACAGCCGCCATCTGATCCATGGGAGGTGGGATGAAGAGTGCCCTCAGGCTCAGTGCTCGGCTCTGGGGTCCTGGTGCTGTTGCTGGTGTCCATCTCAGAGCTGTCCTCCCCACCGATGTAGAAATTCCCGCTCTCGCTGGCCAGGACAGATGTTTCCTCTGGGCCCTCCAGCTGGCTGCCTCCCTCCAGCACAGAGTCTGACAGGTCCTCACTCGTGCTGTCGGCCCCAGGCGGCAGAGGTGTGCTGGAGCACTCCTCTGAAGGCAGAATGACCACATGGTCACTGGAACAACTGGGACAGGCTATGGGCTCACCAGGTGCTGCAGGACCTGTGAAAGATTCTGTCAGAATAGCTCTCTCCAGCAAGATTTTACTTCCCCCAAACCACAAATCCTCCTTTTTCAAGGTACAGTTACAGTCTGACTTGGGCAGCTTGCTGAGCAACTTTGTTCAGAATCATATCCTACATACCTCCCCTCACAAACCAACAGGAAATTCTGGATCAGTGCCACATGAAATAGCTCTGCTCAGATTTAGGGTGCCCAGTGTGTGCTGTGGTTGCAACTGAAACTGTATCAGGGCTTTGGCTCATGACTTTCCTCCACTTCACATCTGCAAGTGCTCACACACCCTCTGAAGCCCAAGCTCATGACCAGTCAATCCTATCTTCCTTAGCCACCTCCATCCCCAGTGTGCTGTGTCCCTTCCCAGCTGTCCTAATCCCTTCTGACCCTGATTCCTGTTGTTCCTTTCACCCACACCAGGACAGACACCCAGCTGGATCATGGGACTCCCACTACTCTGGCAGGGAGAAGAAAGTGTCCTGGGGTAGAGAAAAGTCCTGCAGCCAGGACAGCACTTCTGTGTTCACTGCAGTACTTCCAGGATACTTTGTCAAAGACCATCTTCTGAGCTAAGGCACACCCCACTTAAAATATAAACTGAGCTTCGAAAAACACAGCAATGTTTGTGAATAAGAAGATGCTTATTCAACATGAGCCACATCTCAGCCAAAATACCACATCTAGTTTTAAACATCCAAAGAAAAATGTGGACAAATAGGAAAGAGTACAAAGAACAGCAAGAAACTGAATGTGTAAGGACTGACAAGTAAATTATCTAGAGAGCTGAGCTTATTTAGTCTACAAGACAGAAGCCAAGAAAAGTTGCTGGGGGAGAACAATGTCCCTCAAGTATAAAGAGAGGAATAAATTGCTCCCCCAGAGTGGCAGCAAGACTGGGCTTAAGATGACAGACAGGGAGACTTAAGTTAGGGTTCTGGTTATTTTTCTGATATCTAACAGCCAAAGTTTTACCTGAAATACAGATGCAGATTCCCTGGAAGCTTCTGTTAGCAAAAGCTCTTTAGAACAAATAAAGTTTCTGTGGCAGAACTGACTACACGACCATTATGTCCCCTCCCAGACTTCAGTTTCCAGCACCTCTACGTTCCCCCAGGCCACGCAGAACAGGAGTGCCGTTTGCTAATCTTAAACCAGTGGCTTATTCCTGCTAGCAAACAAGCCAGGCTCTTCCCAGTCCAAGTAGGCCAAGTGAGAGTTCATTCCACAACAGGTTTTAATTCCAGTACAGCCAATGCATCACCTTTTCCTATACATTCCATGCTCTGTACCACAGCTGCCACTCTGGAAGTCTGCCTGGGCATTAGCAAACATGCTTCTCCTGGGCACTACAGCCTACCTTGATCTGAGGCAACTAGGGTCTCCAGGATTTTGATGTCTCCAACCTCTGAAGGATAGGAACCTTGATGCCAGGGGGCAAGTGAAAACTCCTGCTTGCATTTCAGGCACTGGAGCTTCATGGATCCCTTCTTTTGGTCCTGATTTCGCTGATTCTCCTCAACAGCTGGGGTCAACACTTCAAGGATACACTAAAAGTAGCAGCACAGGGAAAAAGATGCTATCAGGCAGCTATGATTGTCCTAATATAATCAAGCTCCTGACACCAGCAAGTCTTTTCACATGCCTCACTACAGCATTTCAGAGTGTAAGGGATGCAGGACCATTTCCCAGCTGTGCCAAACTTGCCAAGGGCATGGAGCTTTACTGCAGAAGACCAAGACAATCTGTTTTTGCAGGTCTGTGCCTGATAGCTACACACTGACAGGCTCCCTCTGGAAATCTGATCTCAAAGGTCCCATCTATTTGTGTCTTTCCTCTAACAATTTGTTTTAATGTACTTAAATGGTAACTTGAGAAAAATGATTTGATAAGAGACCAGAGTAGCTACAGCAGCTGTGTGGACATAGCACTGACACTCACTGTCCAGAGGGCCAAGCACAGACCAGCACATCACTCAGCACCCACAAAACATTACACTGTACATGCAAAACAAGTAATAATCACTAGCTTTACTATAAACTTTTCACCCCAAGAGGAAGAAAACTGCAAGACTCTCTTCTTGAGAGCACCCTTTATGCTACAGGAGCTCCACTGCCCATGGCCAAGCTCACAGGGCCCTCCACAGGTCATCTGTGCAGAAGAAGAAACCCTGACAAGCCAGACATGGGCAGCAGGTGCTCCTGTGCTCTGAGAACAGCAGCCCTATGCTGGCTGGAAGAATTCAGTGCCTTGCAGTAACACTGCCCCCTCCCCAAGCCTCCCCCACCTGCAGACACTGCTCCGGGCAGTCATCAAGCACCACATATTTGCGCTTCTGCCGGTCCTTGCGAATGTAGCTGAAGTGCAACGTGAGGACAGGGAAAACTCGCTCCAGGTCCTGCAGGAGACAGAAAACACCTGTTCTAGCATGAGGGAGAAACTTTCACAGACTACATTCGCTTGCAAACAGCTGAAACACAGCCATACAAGCACTTAATTTAGTGCGCCCTAAGCAGCCCTCCAGAGCTGATAGCATTTGGGCAGAAATGGGCAGAAATAAATAAACAAATATAAAGCTAATGAGTGCTGATGACACTTGCACTGAGTGCTTGAAAAATTGCACCAGTGCTTGAAATTTACAACAGTAACTTTCAAGGCCTAAAACAAAGCATTGCAAACAAAACACCTTTTCACGAAGGTATTTCAGAAGAATATTAAGCCACAAGCATTCAGAAAGGCACAAGGGCAGGGTTTAAAAATTAGTTGGAGCTTTTACAGAAAACAGTATTAGAGAAACTTGTGAACGTGTCTGCACACAGACTGAATGTTAAAATCCTAGGACAAGGAAAAAGATTTCCAAACTCCCCTTCTAGAGAACAACAAAAGCCAAATAGGGCTGGTAATGCTAAAGCATGCACCTAGAGCAGATGGCAAACTGCCCACTGATCTGCCAGAAGCTTTTTAAACATCACACTAGGCTCCGTGCTGCTCTAGAAACAATGTGATCCACAAACAGTCCTCCAAGGCCAGGGTGGCCATTCCCAGCAAGGGATGGATGGGAGGGAGGTCTCCACTTCATTTAAGTTCCTCTTGAGAAGTCTCTCACTCCCTCACACTGGAACAAGTCCAGCCATTGTCTTTTAATTTGAGCTTTGAAATAGATTTGATGCTGGCTTCTGCTGCATTATTGCAGGTAGTCTAAGCAATACAGATGCCATTAGAGACACATGCATTGGCTGGAAGAGATGCTCAATCAAGCAGGCTTTGCAGGAGCTAGAAAAAGATCTGCAGGATTCTCGACAGGAGCCCAAATCCAGAATGCTGGCACATATGGGGAGTAAGATGACAAAGGCTCACAGAGAAGTCTAACTCACCATCCTCTTCCAGGTCAACTCAGAGGTCTCCACATTCTGCAGGCATTTCAGCTCCAGCTTGTGGAGGACTCTGGCAGCCTTCAGTTCCACCTCAAGCACATGCTTAGCTGTGACTCGCAGGAAGATCCAGTCTGGCTCTGGGTCCCCTTCACCTTCTATTTGGCTCACCAGCACTGGCTGGCACAGGTCCACTGCCAAACAAGACACAGTACGGGTCAATACATGCAGCAGGCCTTCAGTCCTACTGGACCCAGGTCCTTACAATTCCCACAATACTAGGCATCATGATACAGCTTCAGAGATAAATCACACTGGACTCATCTATTCTGTTGTCACCCAAGCCCTCAAACATTGCAATGAAATGTTTACCTTCTGCCATCTCCTCTTCTTCCTCTCCAATCATTAGCTCATCTGCCTCCTCTTCTCTCTGTTCTCCTTCCACAGGCTCAATGAGCTGTACTTCAGGCTCTTCCTCCTTTGCGGTGTCATCCAAAGGAGAAGAGGATCCTTCCTGGGATACCTGGGGCTTTTCTTGCTCTGGGTCAGAGCTCTCACTCTGCAAGTCCACTGCAGCAGGCCTGCCTGTGATCTCATCTGCAGAACGGCTGCGGGACATGACGGGTACCTGGTCATGCTCCTCCAGGTGTCTCTTGTACTGCAGCCAGTCAGCACCAAAGCGATCTCTGAAGCTGGCCAAGCGCTTCATCTTCTTCTGATGCTCTAGGACCAGACCTGCAGAGAGAAAACTTGGGAAGTATGAAAGTAGTCACGAGGCCAGAGCACTCCAATTACTGTGAGCAGTTTAGCTGCTATGTTATTAAGGAAGATGACAAGCCTCACCAGCAGAAAGGGGTAATGCCTGGGGCTCGTGTTCTGTGTCACTTGGCTCCGAAATACTTGCTCTGCGCACTTTGATTTTTCCCTGGAAAAAAACAGGATAAAAGTAGTTGTGAGGAACTAGAACAATGAAAACAGCACCTGATGAGGGGCTCTGGCAAGCTGAAGGGTTTATAGCTGTTACAGTGTAGACTTGTCAGTGAAACACTTGTCAGGGTATATCAAGCTTGATATTAAACCCAGCCCCTTTCTAACACACAGTAGTGTAGAGGCTCACTAACCACATCTCACTGCACGAGGCTTTCAAATCAAGGCATCCCCTTCAACCAACATGCCAGCTACATGGCTAAGAAGATCTGTCAGTCACAGACCTTGCTTTTCTTCCGAGGGAGCCTGATGGCCACATTCTCTGCTGGCGACTGGCTGTCGCTGAAGTCTGCAGCACATGAGCTCTCCAGAGCGCTGCGGTCCAGTGCAGTCTTCTCTGAGGTAGAAGTGTGGATGGACTGGGACACACTTTGCACAAGTCTTGGAAGGTGCTGATGTAAGAAGAGAGTATTGACAGCTGAGTGCCATGGGCAGACAAGGTAACCAAGCCACAACTCAGGCTGACAACTTTCCTGCTCCTCACCCCAAACTTTCACCATTTCAGTCAAAGCACTGACAACAGATCCTGCCTGGTTGATTGGAATTTTTATCACAACCACTCTGATTTAACTCAGTCTCTGCCTTTCTTAAAAATAGCAGATGGAAAACTGATAACTGTTTTGCTGACATGTGGTTCAAGTGTCAAGAACCATACAGTATCTGAACAGGAAACAGGCAAGGTTCCAAGTCCTGCAAGGCTACACAAGCCAAAATAAATTACACTGGCCAGTTCCAACAATTACTAGGAATCAACATGAACTGAGACAAAATGATCCGTGTCAAAGTTAAGGTAGCCCATAAAGATTTAATAGGACACATGCCAATGCAAAATCCTGTCAGAGTTCCCAGTCCCAAAATCAGTAAGATCAGTTTTTAACAATTATACTTACCATTAGGTCTGAAGAAGAGAGTGGCTCTCCATCCAAGAAGAACTGTAATTAGAGACCCATTTGCAGTCAGATTCCATTTGGCTGGCACATACTCAGGACAACTTCTGCTGACTCCTATTCCCCTTCAGGCCACCCTAGGGTTGGAATCCCTGGCAAAAAACTGCAAAGAAACAATCCTGTTCCTGCCTATCCACCACTCCTTTAGTTGTAGCTACCTGACCTAGTGGCATTTAAGGCCAGAAGGGATTGTTGTGATTTTCCTGTTTACAGACTTTAGAACTTCCAGAAACATATCCAAGATAGTTTGCTGAAGAGGTACAATAGATTATTCTACAGCAACGCAAATTGTTTTCAAAGGTACTCACTTTCACCTCAAAGCCTATATTCTACTTCGAACCTGAATCCACATAGTTTCCAGTAACTCAAGCTCAGTGAAAGCTTTTTCCAAGATGCAGTTTGAAGACAATGAATCCAGCCATTTGCCACTAATTTGAAGGGCAGACCAGCTTTGGAACACCTTTGACCCTTAGCAAGCAAGTTTATTTTGCTATATTGCCAGAACACTAGTTTTGCTGGCTTCTTTATTTGAAATCAGATTACCAAGAAACTGATCTAAGCACTGGAGCGCAAGTGAACAGTGATGACACCTAGATGAGAGCAGTGATGGGGACAAAGAGGTGGCCCATGGCTGCCGAAGTAGTACATACTTCGGTAAGGTGCACCAAGACTGTGAGGTCCTTCTTTGCACAGTCCAACTACATTGTTACCATCTAGCAGGAACAGAGTCAAGTTCCATCAGTGAGCAAAAGTGAAGAAGTAGACAGTGAAGACATATTAAGATCTGAGGTACTGCAAACCTGAGATCAGTATTCAACTCTGTCCTGGCCCCCCACCACATAAAAATTTAAGGTTAAACTACTCTGCCACAGGGGAAAAAAAGCAATGACAAAACAATTACCACTATTACACTACTTGAAAAAATCTGCAAGTTTCTTTTCCCTCATTTGTCCCTGAGTGTTAGAACACCCTGTGCCATCAACAGCAGGGGCAGAAGGCATGTGGCTAATACTCACATTGGAGAAGGCTGCCCTGGGAGACACATGAACAAGGACTGCAGATCGGTGGTTTTGATGGAACCATATTGGGTTTCCCTCCAAATGCAGCTGTGTGAGGGAAACAGAGAAGTTGTCACTAGAAGAAATATTCTATACCTCAATCTATCCTGCATGCAGGCTCCAGTCTCTCTCTGTTTCAAGAAATATCCTTGCAGTTATCAAGTCAAGAAAGGACTAGGCTTTTACAATGCTTCCTGAAATTAGTTTAGCAAACAGAGGAGATTAAAGTACCTCCTACTCATGATCTAAATCATTATGAGCTTTTTCAGTACTGACTCTTCTCTGAGAAGTGTCGAAAGAACAGTCCTGCGCAGGCCCAGAGAAGCAGTAGATGCCCCATCCCTGGAGGTGTTCAAGGCCAGATTGGATGCAGCTTTGAGCAACCTGGTCTAGTGGGAGGTGTGTCCCTGCCCATGGCAGGGAGGTTGGAACTAGATCTTTAAGGTCCCTACCTTACCCTCTCTGATTCTATGATCTTCTTTCACAAGCACTATAGTGACTGCTGTGCTCCTCCTTCAGACTTCTCTGAACACACAAATCCACAAAAGGATTATGGGAGATCTTTACTGAACTTGACAGTGTTAAAATCAGAAAGGATGAGCAAGGAAATGGGGATGAATACATGAAAAAACGTTAGCTTGAGCAAGGCTAAAATTGAAGGTTGAAACACAAGTGTCTAAGTCTCCCCCATCAGTATCCTGCAATAAAATTAAATGCTCAAGAGTTGAACTTATCTTTCAAAAGACTCTTGTTACCACAAAGTCTCCATCTTGCACATCCTGACCATGAAATTCCTAATCTACCAACCCATCAGGTTTTATACTCACTTTTTTTAGATAGTGCAGAGTGGACAATGGTGCCAACTGGGCATGTTCCAGCAGCAGGTTATAGGCCACATCCAGGTGCTGCAGATTCACAAGCTGTTCCACGCCTGTGAACAAAGCAAGAAGCCATCAGCATGCTAGAAGACATAACTTAGGAACCTCCCCCAAAACTGAACCCTAGTAAAAATAGTTGTGCCCAAGATTTCAAGTCCTGTTCATTCTCAAGGACAACAGGAAGGCTTCAAACTCAGAAATGCTCCTCCCTTGTGGGCTCACCATTAATGGTGTCGAGCTCATTGTTGCGCAGGATCAGAGTCACCAGCTTGGATCGGCTGAAGATGCCAAGGTTTGGCACCTTGGACAGGAAGTTGTATGCCAGATTGAGGTACTCTAGTTCTGTAAGGATCTGTTCAGAGAGAAGAGCAGCACTGGATCGGTTGGGACCTTAGCACAAAGCCTGGCCCTGAACTCAAGACAGGGCACTAGCTTCTACCACATTTTTGATCCTAACAAGGTCAACCAACAAGTGAGTTTGTTAAGACTGTTTCTGCAGTAAGAGTTCGATATTTACATTGTGAGTGGTTTGTTTAGGGGCATTGAGCATCATCTAACTGCTCTACAGAATTTGCCAGGAGCACCTTTCTCTTTCCTTGCCAACTTCAACAGAGCATAGGAAAGGAATGGACATCCTGCCTCACCAAAAGGAGTGAACTAACAAAATAAACCCTTTCTTACCTTTGTAAAGATGATGTAAAGATGGGGCTTGTGAGCCCTACCAACTCCATGAAAAGCTGTTTCATAGCTCCATTTCAAAGAAGCAGATCTAGCCCAGCAAAGCATGGATTTCATTGCCATTCCGATGGACTATCCCTTTTCTAGAGTAACTGAGTGGTTTCTGAGAGCAGGAAGCAAATGCTACTGGCAGTTGGAACAAACTGAACAGAAAGTTTCCACAGCCCCATGCCTGGCTACATAATTCTCACTGGCTGCACAGGTTACAGCAAAGTCTTGGCCACAAGACTTGGCCATGGAGTGCCCACCCTGTGAGGGGCTGTGCATACAGAGTACCCTATGTGTATCAGTGCATTTACCACTCGGCCAGGCTGGACTGCCAAGTGATAACTACAGTTAACTCTGTCTCAGAGTAGGTGAGGAACACTGCCTTCTCTGCCTCAATGCCACTCGGACTGCACATAGAGGACAATGGTTTTCAGGCTGCAAGCACTAGCTCTAAGCCACATCACCTCTGTGATTTCTTTTATTATACCTCACCTAGTAGGAACACGATGTCAATGATCACAGCATTCTAGCTGTAATTCTAGTATTCTCTGCATAGGAGGAAACTGGTGGTCAGCCAAAAATACTCACCGTTAAATAGTGCTCACAATCCTGGATCTTGTTGTGACTCAAATCCAAGACTCTCAGAGCATTCAATAATTGCTGAGGGACAAAAAGATACTAGATCAGATCCTACAACTGCCTCTGTTACAGCATGAAAAGCCTCTCTTGCTGGGAGAGGCCAGCAAAATTAACACTGCCCACTCCCTCCCACTCAGACCTAGCAGCATCAGTAACAGAGGGCCTGGCTCTTGGCTATGATCATCATCTCCTCTCATTCCCTCAGCCATGCAGGAAGGATGCCCCACTCACCAGTGAGTCATCCAAGGCAGTGATTGAGTTATAGCTGAAGTTCACAGTCTGCAGTTCCAACCAGGGGAGAGCACAGCTCAGATCTCCACCGCATGCTGAAATAATTTCCTAGGAAGAAGAGAGGAGCCATTCCTTGGTGAGTACTAGCTGTTACAGTAAAAGCAGATGAACACAGGAGAACAGTTAGTCTAGAAGGCAGCTGACATACTAATCTATTAGATTTCTTAGGCTCAGAACACTGAGCACAAAGATTCATGCTAACAAAGTCATTTTCAGACCTCCCTCAAACAAAAGCAAGATACACACTTGTGTTCTGATAGACAGAAAAAAGCTCTCAAAGCACTCCCTATCATCAGCCCCTGTTCTCCAGCAGGCATCTGCTTCTGTGTCCCAGAGAGAAGCCCAAAGGCCAATGGCCAGCACAGCCCATGCTAGCCAGCTCTCCATGGCTGGAGCTTGCCTTAATGTCTCAGAAATGTGCTGGGCAGCAGGGCAGGTAAGACACTGGGGCACAGCACTTCCTCTGACAATAAGCTCTAATTTAAGGCTGCTGAGGTACAATGAAATAAGTCTTGACCAGCTGCAGGCCTTGAATGTGGAAACAACCAGATACACAGAGTTGTCAGACCCAGCTGACACGAATGTTGTCTAGAGCCAGAAATTCTCAAGAACCTAAAAAGAAGACTAAAGAGCACATGTGCATGCAAGCAGGGAATCCTTTAACAGTGCTTGAGACAGGAGTAGGACCCCAGAACGGGGAAGGGAGATGAAGCCATACACGACATGGACAAATAAAAGGGCTAACACCATCTCCTACATCTTCCCTGTGTGAAAAGCTGTAGGATCAAGACAGCCTTTCTCTTGCAATTTACCCCATGAGCTGTATAGAGACAACTCACCTCCAGTGTACTGATACATTTGCAACAGGTTAGAGATTCCAGCTGAGAATAGACAAATCGCAGTCCCCGCAGGCAATGTGGAGGGACAGACCTCAACTGCAGCAGTGATGAGAAAGTAAGAACAACATACATTAAAATGTTACAGTGGGGGAGCAGATCCAAGTTTCACCCCAAACAAGTGTTACAGGAGTCTAGTCTTAGCCTTCTAGGGAAGCCACAAAAGCCTACCCAGATTTTAGGAACAGAGGCATTCTGCAACCACAAAACTAGTCAAAAAAACCCAAACAGCAAGACTCAAAACCATTCTTGTAACCTATACTTACTTCCAGATGCCGGAGGGACTTGAAAGGGAAGATCTTCACAGCAGATTGCAAAACACAGTTTGGAACATGAATGAGCTAGGGAAATGAGAAAAAAAATCTCATGTCAAGCTTGATTTGTGCTTCATTATCCCCTTCCTGATGCACCAACTGCAGCACCTTGAAAAGGTTGTCCCTCTAGCTCAGCTGATCCCTTAAAAACTCTCTCCCAGTGCCACAGTAGTGGCACTGTCTCCCCAGCTCCGTAGTACAATAGAGGGCAAAGAGAATAGCATGTTAGCAAGTGTGGTCTGCCAGCCCACAGAGCTCCTCTTCATCTCCCCTGCCCACATGGCTTCACCACTTTCAGCACCACTGGGAGGTGTGACAGCTGTATTCCTCATCAGCCACAACTAGCAAATCTACTAAAGACAAAGCTAACTGCTGGAGGTATGTTTATTAAGCAACTAAGTGGAACTAGCACTCTGGTGGGAGATGTGCATGTGCATTTCATTACAGGAGGCCAAATAAGGCAAATCACAAGCAGGTACAATGGAAAACAGAGCTGGTCTCCAAGGCACTGTTAGTGTTAGCCTGAGGTGCCTGCAAACCTCCTCTATGTAATCTGTAGTAGAGCCATGGACCATTTCACCACAGGGCAGTTAGGCTGTGTTCATGTACCATAAAGCAGATTATTAAAACCACCTTCTTATGCTTTCTACAGACAGTGCATAAACAGTATTTCTGGCTGCTATTGAAAATGAGTAATGAAGCAGTTACCACTTCCACTGCAAATAGCAAAGTACAACCAGAGAGACCATCTCTGCCAGTTACATAGACATTCACATAGAAGTGACTCATCAGGTGCAGAACAGGCATCCCAAGACCTCATCATCCCTACTGCTTCCACAGCTACAGCCCTGGCAGGAATTAATCACTGCCCACTGCCTGCCAGAACTAATGCTGCACATTGAACAAGAGCATTTGGTAGGGAAGCTTGCACTGGCAAGCTCTAGTGGTCAGTTTTAGCTAAGTTTATTTCAGATGCCATTCTTGCTGTGTGTCTTGATCATCTCCTCTCCCTCCACTGTCTTAAAAATCTGCCAGGCTGATATAAATTGTTTCTCCAAGTAAACCAGTTATCAGACATCAATGGGCAGCTTCCCCTTCTTCACAGTCTTGTTGCAGAGAGAGCACATTTTCTAGTTAACAAGAGCACTCATCACAACATCCTCCTGACTGCAGTGTCCCTCCCTGCCTCCTCCTGCTGGGAGACCTATGTTTCTCCACCAACTCTGGGCCCGACTCCAACCTCCACACTCACTGCACTGTTACAAAGTCCTCCCAACAACATTCTGATACTGCTCCACTCTCACAAGGAAAACACGTTTTTAAAGATGTCACAGATTTTAGTGCTTAGCTACAATGCCTTCTGAGCCTCACTGTGGAACCTAAAACAGCTGCCAATTCCTCTTCCCCTTTCAGGCTCCTTTCACCTCTACTATCCTCCCAGGAGTGCCCTGGTGCCGAGTAGAATCACGTGCAGCCTTGTAGCACATGCCACCTTTCAAAAAATCTCTCTGAAGAATTTCTTGATCTGTAGTTTTATCTTTATTACAGCCTCTTTACTACAGCCTTTATTGTCAAAATTAATGAGGATACGTTACTAGAAATAGCCCATGCTGTGAAACTGATCAACCAGAACCACTGCCCAGGATGCTGAAATAAGCAGCAGCCTCTGAGTGTGTACAATGTCTGACCCCGCTGCTCAAGTTCCCAGTCTCTGCTGCCTTGGGTGGATCAATCATCACTCCGGGAGCACTCAGCTGTGCTCAGGTGCCAGATACTGCCTGAATTGCTCAAGCATTTCAGGAAATAATCATTTTCCCAGCAATGATAACACCTGACCAAGGTCAGAACATAATTAACTCCTGCTGTCCTTGTTTTTACCTCCGAGAAACTTTCCTGAGTTGCATGGCTGATCCTAGGTAAGCAGCTATAGACTATCGTGCTGAACCACAACTAAACGCAAGAGCCCTGTGAGAGGCATCCGACCCACGGAACCTGCCCGTCAGATGTGGGCAATGGGCACGGGAAGAGGCTGCTCTGAAGCTGCGCTTGCCACCGGCACTGGCCGGCCCTGCAGCACCCCTGGCCCCGGTATATACGGACCTTCAGCGAGTGAGTCTTCTGCAGCACGTCGAAGAGGAACTGCGCCTGGAGGATGGCGGCTGTCTCGGCGGGGTGCGAGGGCAGCGCCACGAAGCCCCGGTTCTGGTTGCGGGAGCCCAGGTGCTGCTCGAAGACCTGCGTGAGGTGCTGCAGGGTGGAGGTGAGCAGCGTCAGCGTGCTGGAGCCGTCCAGGACGAGGTCCCCTGCAGGAAAGGGGAAAGACGGGCCGGGCCGGGCCGTGAGTGCCCACACACCGCGGGCACCGACACGACCCGGCCCGGCCAGG
>VZRF01008665.1:1220704-1263705 GCA_013396875.1 Vireo altiloquus | reverse complement strand
GGCCGGGGCGCGGCGCGGCGCGGCGGCGGCGGCGGCGGGCGGCTCTCCTGCTCCGGCGGTGTGAGGTACGGGCCGGAGGGGGGGCGGGTTGTCCCCTGCGCTGCCCCGGCTGCGGCAGCTCCGCCTCGCTGCCCTGCCCCATCTGCGGGGCGCTCCGGTGCTGCACGGTGCGTGGCGCGGTGCGGGTGGCTGCCGGTGCGGGGCATGGTGCATGGCATGGCACGGTGCGGGGCGGTGCATGGCACGGGGCACGGCACGGCACGCAGCGCGGGGCTCGGGGCTGGATGCGGCACGGCGTGGGGCAGTCCCGCGCTCCGCACCCTACAGGTTTGCGAGGCACGGCACGGACGTGCTGCAGTGACCCCAGTGCTTGTCTGTGTCCCTTTCTTTCTCCGGCTGTACGTGTGTCTGTCAGAGCCGTCCGTACGTCCAGTGGAGGGGTGGCTTATTGTTACTGTCTGGTGCTGGCACTTCGTTCTGGAGTGAATTTTGGTCCGTGTGTTCGTTTATGTGTCTGGACCGTGCAGGCTCCGTCCCGTCTGGTACCCTGTGAAGGGCCTGCTGTGAGGGAGAGTCATGGAACAGACGGTGCTTCAGGAGTGAATGGCTGATGGTTCATCCAGGGTAGTTCAGTGGAGGATAGGATTCATTGAAATGTTTAAGCCTTCTAAAAGTGCTTGTGTAATAATACAAATTTTAACATAGCCATGTGGCAGAGAGATCCACAGGTTAAAACCTTCATGCCGGAAAACTTTGTGTGTTTACTGTCTTATGTGTCCCCTTTTCGTTCTGGTATGTGTGTCTGTTCCTCGGCCATGACAGAGGAGAGGTAGGGGCTGCACTGCCCATTCCTGTTTCTTTTGGCTTTGAGGCTGCGAGTGTCACAGTATCATCCAAATGCTTTGATGTTTGCAGCAGCACCCCTCCTGCTCCTTTTCTCCATGGACAGGCATATCAGTATTTCTTCCCAGGAAAATCTTCCAAGGCCTCTAATCCTTCTCCTTTGTGAGCTCTTCCCGTCTGTGTCTATCAGCCAGAGTCCCTTCTCCTCTCCTATCCTCAAACCAGCTTTACCCCTGTGGCTTTATCCCTATCTTAACATCCATTCCTAGTCTAGACACTCCACAGCTAAATTATTCTCAGCCGATGGCCAAGGGATTAAGGAAGAGCTGTGGAGATGGATGTGGGACCTGATGGCTGTCTCCGTGCAGCCCCTTGCCCACGGAGCTGGGGCATCCTGCCTGTAGCATTACTAACTCATCTTTATTGCAAAGGGACAGTGGGAACTGCCCGCCTTGGCCCTCAAAGATGTGCCAGATCATGGTTTTCTCAGCAAAACAGGGGAGCACTGGCACTGTGAAACAGCCTTTGGGGGTGAGGAGGAGCCCTGCTGGAGTCCCCGTGAGCAACATGTGGGAGATGCCGTAGCTGCCAGCATTGCAGGGATATGCCTGCTCACTTTCCTTCAGAATCTGTTAAGCCTAAATGGTCAGTACAATGGTCATGACAAGGTAGAGTGATTTGTGTGAGCCAATTCTGTTTACTGATGTGCTTATGGAGAGAGCGGGGATGTGTGAGTGCACACAGGTTGGCAGGCTGTGGATTTTTCTGGCCTCCCTTTGAATCTGGCCTGCTGGCATTACGCTTCTATTACTGAAAATTACTTCTAGTGGGAATGCTGAATCACGTACTCCCCATAACCAGGAGATACAGTAGGATGAAGGTATCAGTCATTTGCTTTCCTTTAGTGGTGTTTGTTTTTTTATTTTTCCATTTTGTCTTAGGCTCTTCTTATGGCAACCCAGGCAGTGATGCCAGCAGGCTGAGCACTTCAGCATGGTGCTTATTAGCAAAATTCTCCCTGATACGCTTTTAAGTTTCTGTTTTAAATTTTAACCCATTCCTAAGTCCCTTTATGAAGGGCTGCCTCACAAAAAAATAATCTTTAGTTGTGTTTCACACCCTTGAGATCTTTCCAGACTGCTGGTTTGTCCCCTCCCTATCTTAGTCATCCCATATTGTGCTAGACAAAATTAGCTCCTAACCTTTCCTTATAAATGAATCCCTCTGGCCCACTAGCAATTTTTTTTGCTCTTCTCTGAACTCCATCTGTTGAGTGTGGTAGAAACGCCAGGCAGGATCCTAGTGGGTGTCCATCTCGCCTTCCTCCAGAGGTGGCACAGAGTAAGGGGCAAGTGGCCTCTAGTGGCCGTGTCCAGCCGCCAGTGTAGTGAAGGGGAGCACCAGTGCTTTCAGGCTATGGGCTCTCCATTCGTCAGAAACAGGAGAGCTGGTAGGGTTAGAATCGGAGAACACACCTCTCATCCTTACCTCTCTCTTCGTGCCCGAAGTGTCAGAGCTTTCCGACAGCCAGGTCCCAAGTTCTGCCAGCTTGGCGTGCCCACACATTGCATGCTGCTTTCACAGGGTGGTGAGTGGGGCATTGATGGAAACCCCGTGAGTATCTCCCAGTCCCTCTGAAATTTCAAAGCAAGTCCCCAGGGCTCTCTTACTGCTACTACAACTGTCTGGCTTTTAGCTGTTCAGCTTCATTAGAGTGATGGCTTCAGCATAATTCTAAATGTGCTGCTTTGATGAGTAAAGAAAGAGTAAGTGCTGGATTTTCCCTCCCAGACTAAGCGTTGGATTTTCCGTCCCTTTTAACTTCGTTTAGGCAGTCAGGCTGTAGTTTTAAACTCAGTGCAACATCTTGCAAAGCTGGTATCAGCAGAGTGTCTTGCACCCAGCAGTTCTCCAGGATGTGGGTTTCCTCCCTACCAGAGCACAAAATGCCCCTGGAGCCTCTGCCCTTGCTCCGGACATACCTGAGCTTGACCTGAAACAAAGCACATTGCTTCGCACCACTACTGATAGCTTTTAGTTCACTTCAAAGGCCCCACAAGGCATGTTAGTGGCACAGAGGTGAAACTGAGCATTAGCATTTCTTTTGTTAAATTACCTTTACTGTTTTACTAGGTTTTAGGGATTCTGACTCTACAGGAGCTGCTGTCCAAAGCCCCATTATCTTTTTACTCCCTAAGTTATGGTGCTTGCAACACGTTTTTGCAGACAGTCTGTAGTTATGAATGTTCTGTTCCTTAAAAATGTCCAATCCTTTCTTTAACAGTGGTGATGCCATGGTCCTGCAAAGTGAGGTTCCCCTGCCAGTTCTTCCCACTGGAATAAAATGTTCCCTGCCTTCAGTTTCAAATGTACTGCTGTTTGTTTTCACACAATTATACCCTCTTCTTGAATTAAATGCAAAAAAAAAAAAAAATAAGCCATGTACTAACCTTTTCTCTATCATGTCTCTTACTAAAAGGCAACGCAGTCTCTGCTTATAGATGATTTCCAGATGTTTCTTTTTTTTCTGCTATCTCTTGGAACCCTTTTGCTCCGTCCTTCTTGGAAAACGGGTTTTGAAGCTGAAGATTACACCTTAAGATCTACAGAGTGGATTTGGTGTTTTAATTCTTTTCTGCCATGTTCCTTATGGCCTGGATGCTGCATTTGTTGTCTTGGCAGCCTATTTCTCTTGAGCTGTTGAGGTCTTACCGAGAATGAAATTATTGACGAGTCCAACGAGGCGTGTGTCAGGAGTTTCTTCCATTATGTTTTGCCTTGTTCCTGATAATTAGGAAGGTGGACCAAAGGAGCATTGTTCATCAGTGGTTAGATTAGCTCCTCAAAAACTTGCCTTACAGACAGCCCTGGGATTTTTGGTTTGAATAAGCTCTTCAGGTAGCCAGAATAAGCAGACTGTAGATCTTCTGGAGATCTTCAAAGATAGAAGGGATGATAAAGTAGCCTTACTGGTGTCATCCTTAGACAGTCTTTTGTGTTTTAGAACAGTGTCCCATGCTAGGTACTTCAGATCAGATAGTAAGAAAGCCCTCAGCTGATAGCCGGGATACAGACTATATTACTTACTCCAAAGTTTTCGTAGCTGGAGAATAGCTTGTTCTGAAAGATGGGTTTAACTTCTCTTAATTTTCTTTGTTATAAATACAACTTATTACCAGAGAGATGGCCAAGCTATCCTCTGACTTTGCAGTTTTTTGCTCCTTATGATATGACTGAAAAAAAAAGTTTTCTTTTGCCAGTTTTGCATTCATTTGTATTCTACCCTTGTAGTTTTAGCGAATGTCCCTTTTGTTGTGCTGTAAGCTGAGGACACTTTGCTTCTCCCTGTGTGCAAAGCACTGCATATGTGCTTCCATCTTCTCTGTTTCAGATGAGTTTTTGGAGGTCAGTATCTTCCCAGTGCCAGTCTCTGTACCATCTCGAGTTCTTCCTGGGGTGCTGCTTAGGCTGTGCTGCTGGTGTAGATGGTTTGACTAGAGGTGTTTCTGTGTTAGTCTGTATCCCACTCCTTGTCAAGCGTGATACCTCTTTGCCTTCCTCACCTGTCATTGGATATTGAGCAGATTGTTCCTTTTTGCTGCCCTCAGGGACTTGTGTGTCCCTTAGCCCCACCAGTGCTGACAGGGCACACATCTGCAGCTGAGCGTTTGCCTCTTTGCCGGTAACCTGTGTTGCTTTGTGTGTGGCGTTTGAGTGATGAACTGTTTGTCCTTGTGCTATTTCTGTGGTCTGCACAGCTCTCTCTGTGGTTCTTTGTGGCCTTTTTTGGGATCTGCCCAATTAAAGCTAGGTGCCACAGGACCACTCTGCTACCTGCTCCTGGCATGTACTCCCAGCACCTAATCTCTCTGACTTTTTCTTTCACTGGTGGTCAGTCACACCCCAGCTTTGCACAGATGTGCTGCTGTAGACATGGCTGAGCAGGAAGTTTTTCTTTCTCTTGCACAGCCTGTGCAGGAGCTCTATATAGCTGTTGTCTCCATTGGCCCCCCTGACCTTTCAGAGAAGGACAGGGTCCCACCTAACCCTGATGAGGTGGAGCCGGTGGCCAAAGCAGAGTGGGTTGGGCCACTTGCCCCTGGACGCTGCTGGGGACAGGCCTGTCCTAGTGATGCTGGGGAGGTTCTCCAAGGGCCGGTCAGGTGACCTCTGGATCAGGAGCCAGGGGTTTGAGGGCAGTGGCCAGCAGTCTCCCACGACATTCCCTTGTCCTGCCCTCTCTCCACAGGTTATGCCACTCTCCAGGTTTGCTGGGTGCCTGCCGGTGAAAGAAAAGGGTTGATATTTTGCCCAGGCCCTTAGGTCCTGAACCAAAATGGCAGCTGGAGAGTCCCCTCCAATAGGAGATGTCTTCATCGACTTGCAGCAGGTGAGGTGGGAATCTGGCAGCAGCAGGGCCGTCTCTTCCCCAGGGCCCGTGCTCCTGCTGGCTGAGAGCAGGACTGGTGTCCTGGCAGCGTGCTGCAGTAGGAGACACAAGCCTGCATTTACCGGGGTCAGGTCTGCACGAAGGGTGCCCCGAGGCTGCCCACGAGCCTGTATCCTCCCCATGCAGACAGCAAACTGTGGCCCAGAAAAGGCCAGAGGTTGCTCTGTGAGGTCCCTCTGCTTTCGCATGCTGTTGAGTAGGGTATGCAAGTGACAGGAGGAGCTGAGCAGCTTGAAAATAGACTATCTCCATTTAGGCTGGGCTTGGGGCACCTGTGCTAAGGTGAGAGGAGAAGCAGTCTCCTGCTTCAGAGATACAGGGATACCCACAGATACAAAGCTGCTCCTAGGCCATAGCTAAGAGCAGCTAAGAACAGGGATGTGAGGAGAGGGATCTTTCAGCTAAAGCCGCCTTGCTCCCTCTTTCTGCCTAGCAGATTTGTCACAGTTGGGCCTCCTCCTGTTTCCATGGAAACATGGGAGTCCACAACAGCTCCGCACTGGCATTTCGGCTATATTGACAGAAAATTTTACCAGCTGCAGCTGCTCAGGAGAAAGAAAGAAAGGCCAGGGGACACCTGGTGATGCTCATCTCAGGACATTTCCACTAGCAAAAGGCAGAGAAGTTCCCATTGCCTGAAACAGAAGGAGAATGGACAGAAAAGCCTGAAGAAAGCATCCAAGAGGAACGGGGAGTTCCTGGGCGTGTGGAGGGGAGGTGGGAAGGCACAGGGTGGTCACTGGCCAAAGGGCAGCTCACCAGAGCAGGGATGCTGTTTTCCAAGGGGAAATACAGAGGAGGTCTAAGAATGAGAGAGATGGCAGATTAGGCAAAGGAAAGACCAGAGGGCAGCAGTTAAATGTGAGCAGAGAGAAATTCCAGCCAAACAAAAGCTATGCATTTTCTCTAATAGGAAAAACAGGCACTGGCAGATTCCCTTGATACTTGCCACTCAAGAGAGGTGTGGAGGACCACTAAGGTGTATCTGCAGAGCGTGCCTTGGAGCTTGCTGGTCTGTTCTGGCACTTGGTTTTGAGCAGAGCTCTGCCTCTATGTGAGAAATTATGCCCCAGGCCTGTTGTGTGGAGCCTGCTGCTCCTTAGCAAGCCAGCACTGTTGGAAGGGCAGGAGGATCCAGAGGGCTTTAGGGGTCTGCTGTGTTTGATTCTTACCTGGCGGTTTCTGTGCAGGGCAGAGATCACGCAGAGAAAGCCTCTCCTGGTGCCGAGGACGATGAGGACTTGGATAAGACTTTGTCAATCGAGAGATTTGGGGACCTGATAAGCAAGTCAGCATCAAGCAATCTGGAGAAGCAAAGTCGCAGCTACAGTGAGAGAGATTTTGAATGTATGTAGGTTTTGAAATGTTGTACCCACTTCCACCCTCACCACCAGCCCTCACTCAGTCCCACGTGCTCTGAAGCCTTGTGCCAGAAGTGCAGATTGTATTAGCCTGCTATTCACTTCCTTCCTCCAGAGCAATTCCAAGGTGTTATGTACACACAGTTCAGCACCACTGCCCACGGCCTGTTTCCAGTCTGTTCCTGTTTTCTCTGTCTCCATAGGCATAGCTGCTGCACAGCCCACCCAGCAGCATAGCTCAGCCTGGGGTGTTCACTCACCTCCCAGACCAGTCTCCGAGACCTCTGCAGCTACTTCCCCAAGTTGAAATTTCCAGTTTAAAACAATTTTTCTTCCATGTGGCTGCAAAGAAACATCCAGATATGACCAGAAGCCAGGCTGTCCTCGCCAGTCTGAAAGCAGATGGCTCCGGTCAGGCATACCTCTGTATTTCTGAATAGCACTGAAGAATCCACTAGGCTTATCTGATCAAAGAAAGGAACTGCAAAATAAAAATGGAGTGTGAATTTAAACTGCTGTAGTTATCTTACCTGAATTCATCTGACTATATGTATTCCTCTAACTGCCTTTCATGATGAAGGCAACTGGTCTGCCCAAACTCACTTTGGGTTTAAAATGAGAATGTACCCATGAGAGTAACCATAAGCTATTGCTTGGTGTAGGTGAGTTATGTTACTCTGTAGTAACAGCGGTGAAGGGCAGGAAGAGGCCCCTGTCCAGCAGCTTGTTTGTGTGGCAGACACATAGCAATGGTTGGGAGATTTTCCCAGTCTGTGGCTCTCCACAGTCACATACAGCTTATTATCCAGCTTGGCTTTGATGGGATGCAACCTTGGGAACGTTATGTCCCAAGTACACCATCAGGCTGTTTTCTGCTTGGCCACTCATTTCCAAGGGCTGTTATAAAAGCTTGCTGGTAAAAGTCTATTACTGTAGTGTACCCCAGCTGCTGTTTTCTGCCTGTGTCATTTTTCTACAGAGGCTCCATTCAAATAACACTTCCCATCTGGGCTCACAGTCACTCGTGCACATGGCTGCAAGGTGCTATAGCTTTGCTGTGGGTTGAATTCCTGTCCTGTGCCCATAGGATCTACCTGCTCAGAAGCTCTGCCTGTGTGCACAGGTGTGCGGGTTGGCTTGGAGAACATGGATGATCTGCTTGAGCATGCATGGCAGAAGCTTTTTGAAAATTTGACTAGACATTTGTACTCTGGGGTTGGGGTTTTTTTTCCTTATTAATAGGAGAGTCCTTTTGTCAGAATCAAGCTTGTTTTCCTCTGAGCTCCTGATGTGTTTCTGTTGTCTAGGACTACATCAACCCTGGTTATCAAAAGTTTTATTTAGTTTATATTCATACGGCTGGCATATCTGGTTAGGTCATTAGACTTTTAAAGATAACATACCAGCCCATAGAGGTGAATGCTCTCTGGGCTTAGAAATGTTTCCTGCCCTAGTCAAAGCCATAAATTCCTAATATGTAGGCTCTTCCTTCTGGGCTCCCTATCCAAATTACTTTTTCATATCTCTTGTATCAAGTTCACCAAGAAATGTAATCAAACATCTGGGACACTAGTTTGGCAGTAACTTTCCATACAGGCAGGCAGTGCAAGGAAGAGAGCAGGGAGAGAGGGGATGGACTGTATGCACAGGAGGACAGGGAGGAAGAAGAGTGAGGTATGAATCCTTTTGTGTTTGGAAGAGGTGCGTTTTTCCCACCTCTAGACCACCCCTGGGAGAATCAATTGACATGAGGAGGGCTGAGTGCAGGGGTGAAGACAAGAGCAGTGCTCCCCTCTTCTGTGCCAGATCACACACACACTATTGCTGCCCTTCCTTGCAGCCCAAGGCTTCAGTTTCCTTCTGATCCAAACCATAAATATTTCTGTCTTGGGCTGAAGTGTACAAGCCAGAAGGAAAAGATGGGTTGTGTCTTCACCAGCAGCTTTGTGCTGTTGAATGAGCAACATGTTTATAGTTGGGGTCTTCCTTGTTTCTTATATTAGAAATTCATGCCTGACCTATCTGTGACATGCTATGGAAGTACAGCATTGTACTTCCATCATACAAGGACAGAAGGGTCTTTCTGCCACATCTTGTGAGTGAAATAGGGTACACCCAGTTAAGTCAAAGAAAAAAAACACTTTTGAGAGAAAAATGTTTATAAAGAGCCCAAACTCTTTCCAATTTGCAGATGTCTCACCATTCTAAATCTCATCTAATTTTGCCACAAGCTTCTTCTTCTGAACCAAGGGGATGTGTGAAATATTCCTGCTGTTCCCAAGGGGGGAAACAAGGGAGAAAAGACTTGAGAAACCAAAGGAAAGGAAACATGACAGCAGAACAATGAACCTGCCTGGCTTTCCCAGGGAGAGGGTTACAGCCTACATTGAAAATGTCCTTTGAAGGTAGTTTTCACTATAAACAGATTTTGCTGCCATGTCACAGGAAAGCTGGGAAGGAACCAAATCAAAACAGACTGGAAACAATTCCTCAGGAAGAGCTGTCAAGCAACACCCCCTTGCCAAATGGCTAGTGCCCCCCTGATTTCAGCAGCCCCGGGTGCAGCCCCAGGACCTGTGCATCCTGTGGGACTGTGGGAGGCTTTGTGCCTGCACATAGCCCTGGCAGCAATGGCTTCTTTTTCTCTCACAGGGGGATGCTGAGCTTGCCCTGTTCCCTGCCTGGTGTGTTTCCTTTGTTTTGGAGTGAAGGCTCAGAAATGCCCTTATTATCTTCTCATTCTGTAATTCCCATGACACCCACGTCAAGCCTGTATGAATTTCTCTTTGTAGATTAGTTTAAAGAAAAGTCCTTCTGCCCTGTTTCTTTACCCTGGTTTTTAAACTAACTGAACCTGAATTTCAGAGGCTGGTAGACACATGCCCTCCAAGTACCTGGGATGTGGACTTAGGTTACATCTGCACTGTTGTTCCTGTGGCTGTGTAGGAGGAACTTTCTGTCAAAACCTGAGGGATAAATAAGCTGCATCTATTCAACTCAAAGAAACATTATGCAGAAAAGAAATCATAATCATTTAGGATGGAAATGACCTTTAAGATCATCAAGTCCAACCTAACACAAAGTCCACTGCTAACCCATGGCCTAACCACTAAGTAATGTCCCTAGAAAGTTTGTAAAGGGCCCAAATCATTCTTGTTTGAGGATGCAAGAAACATTTCCCCAGGTTTTGGAAGGGGATGTTGCCTCTGGCAAGTCAACGCAGCTCTGCCCAACCATGCAAATGGTTTTTGGCAACACAGGGAGAGGGGTGCTGCCTTCCTCAGGGCAGTGGAGCTGTGTTGGGGTGGTTTGGCACAGCACAAGGGTTGTCTCCCCACCTAGCCCAGGCTGGACACAGCCTGCCTCATCACTGAAAGAGCTTTGCTATGTCCCTGCGGGCTGGTGGCTCTCCTTGCCCTTCCTGGCCCTTGATCTTCAGACCATGCTGTTTCCTGGAGGGGCGCCTGGCAGGTTCCTCCCAGCCTCTTCCTGCCCCTGACTCTCTTTTTCTCTCTCAGTCCACCGCCAAACCTCGCACCACATCCATCATCCCCTTTCCACTCACCTCCCTTCTGCCCTCAAGTTCCAAAAGAGGCCACCCCGTGCCAGCAGGAGGAAAAAAAGGAGGAGGAAAAAGAAGAAAACCTCAATACCCCCCTCGGAGGTCACCCCCACCATCCAGGAAGAGGACGAGGAGGGAGGAGAAGAGGAAGAAGAAGAGGAAGAAGAAGAGGAAGAAGGAGAATCTGAGGCAGAGGAGGTCCAGGAGAAAGAAATCTCTGCAAAGTCTGAGGCCGAAGCTCGTGGGAAGGACACATCCCCTAAACTGGAGTCCCCAAGCAAACCAAAGGCAAGGCCAGGGCATGCCTATGTGGATGGGGCTTGGAGTCTGGGGGGAGGTG
This sequence comes from Vireo altiloquus, assembly GCA_013396875.1. Lineage (NCBI taxonomy): Eukaryota > Metazoa > Chordata > Aves > Passeriformes > Vireonidae > Vireo > Vireo altiloquus. The sequence continues at coordinate 1,253,149 of VZRF01008665.1, read as the reverse complement.
GTGGGAGAGTGCCAGCGAGTGTGCTGCTCAGGGATAAGTTGTAGCTGTGCAGTATTGTGGGAAGAGTGTTTTTGTCCTTGCCTAGCAGAGATGACCACCAAAGGACAGTGGCAGGTAAGTCATTGCTTGTTGTGAATGCAGGGGCAAGTGTGCATGACCGTTTTGGGGCTGTAAGACCCATGGGGGAAGATCAGTGTGTCTATTCTTAGGGTTTGTAGTATTGTGGAGGGCTCAATATGACCAATCCCAGGGTATGGGGCATGTAGGGAAAGTCACTGTGGCCCATTCTAGGGAGGATCTGTGTGCCAAGGACTGGGGTGAAGGCTGTCTGCCCCAGCTCTCGCTGTCAGGACTGTTGTCTCTGCAGTTCACCGTCGGCAGCGATGAGGAGGAGTCCAGCAGCACCCTGGCTCCTGCGCAGTTCCACGTGGAGGACGAGTGTGGCATCCTGTCCCCCATGCCTCGCTTTGCTGACCTGCTGCAGGACAAGGGCCCCGCCTCTCTCCACAGGTAGGCGAGCTGTGCCAAGCTGCCTGCTGCTCTCCCCGGCTCAAGGTTGCTGCACAGAGTCTGTCCCCAGGGGCAGTGGCTGTGCTTAGCCTGTACTTGCCTGCTGAGTCAGAAGGAACATGGGCCCCAGAGGGAGAGAATCAGTGAGAAGAGGGCTGCTCTCTTGTGGGACAGTCATTCCATGGAACTCCTGCAACCTCCCTGCATCCATGGGATGCCCCTAGTGCAGGGTTAGAGGCACTGGGCTGCACACCTGGAGTACCCTTTCTCCCAGCTAACTTGTGCTGTTGTGCAGTCTGCAAGCTGGGAAGCTGCAGGAGGGGACTATGAGGCCACTAACTCAGGGGTAGGTCCCGGACACTGGGCACAGGCTGATCCCACTGTGTGGTAGGGAAGAGAAGAAGCAGAGCAGGCAGCCTTCAGGTTTTGCCAGAGATGCCTCCTTGCCCTGCTCCTTCTCAGGGACTTGCTCATCAGGGCTGGTCCATGGGATCTTGACCTCTGAGGGCTGCTGCCCATTCTCATTCACCCTGCTTACTACCATCAGTCTCTTTGGTTCCTACAGCCCCCCCGGGCCTCGAGAGCGTCTGTCACGTGGGTGGGAGAAGCGCAAGGCCTGGGGCCAGGTGGCGAGTGGACAACGGGTTACCTATGACTTGAAGGAGAGGATGTGCATCGGCAGCATGACCACTCTGGAGAGCGCGGCATACCAGCGCGTCCCCACGGACGAGGCCGAGGCCCAGATGCTGGCGTCTGCTGACTTGGATGGCATGAAAAGTGAGGCTTTACAACACTACCCGTGTTACCAGCGCGTGTGTCCCTTTGTCCCGTGCTTCTTGTGCTCTCCCCTAGCAGCCTCAGGTGTGGTCTTCAGCGTGCCACAGGACCTGGTCCTCACTTTCCTGTTCCCCAGATCCTTCTTTTCCAACAGTGTCTTATCTCTGTCAGCTTTGCATTGTCCACAGCGCTGATCCTCCTGTTTTCAGCTTCTCTACTCCCACCCAGCCCATGGATGCCTATTCCTCCACCCACCCCACTGTCCTCTCTGATTCAGGGTTCCCAGCATTTCCCTGAGACCCAGCTCTCTCCTCTCCTGACACACTTTCCCATGGAAATGACCTCTGTGTGACACGCCGCCAGCTCTGGTATTGCAGAAAACCTGAGGTGAGGAGCCTCTCCTCTACTCTGCTCTCCTGCAGAGGCAGCTGCCCTCTCTGGAGCGCCTCAGAGGGGGACTGCCCCTGTGTGTGGCACGAGGACAGAGAGAAGAGACGTCATGGAAATGCACGCTCCAGGCCCGAGGACATGGAGAATTCAATAGGTTGCTCTGCAGGCTGGAGAGGGAGGGAGACACCAGAGGGGGAGTGAGGGAGAGAAGCGGTGCTGCACTCGCAGCCTGGCTGTCCCCAGGCCACGGGTCCTGCATCCCTGGGCATCTGGGACAAGACCCCACGGCGAGGACCCTGCTCTGGAGGAGCTGGTGGGGCAGCTCCCCACGGAAGCATCCTTGGGTGGAGCCAGCCTTCCTGGAACCTCATCGGTCCTCGGGGCTGCCGCAGCCGCCACCTTCATGCCCTGTGAGGAGGTGAGCGAGGCACCGGGGCTGGCCCCAGGGCTGTGGTGAAGCCCCCCCAGGGGGGCAGCTTGCTTTCCACACATCAGCCCTGCCTATCCTGGCTCCTCATCTGAAGGCGTGTCGTTCATGACGCCTGACCCCTGACCTTCACAAGGACAAAATGACAACCCTTCAAGAGAGAGAGGAGCCAACAAAGGAATCAGAAGGGGGCAGCAGCCCGGAGGTAGTGATAAGCACCTGTATTCGCAACTCACTCAGCTATGAAGACTTTGATGAATTTGCCTTCAATTTTGAAGACTATGATTTATGGGAGGCCATCAGAAACCATCTGGGCTACCCGGGCGGGGAGCCCACCTGTAAGTACCGGAGCAGTGACCCCACGGTTGCAGCTGTAGATCAGAGCCCCCAGCTACAGTGCATAACCCCCCCGTGTTTGTTGTCTGTACCCTCTCCATGTCAGGCTGGTCTCCTGGTTTAGAGGAAGTACAGTCTGCCCCACTGTGTGTCTGGGGACACCAGAGGAGCTGCCTGATGCCTGTGTGTCTGTGCGAGGTCTTAGTACAGTTCTGTGTTGTAGTGCTGAGGTGCTTTGCTGTGTGTGTCTCACTCAAGCAGCTACAGAGGCAGCTGCATCTTGCTGTTAGTGCTTATCAGGATGTGACCCATGCTGTGGCCAGAGAAAAAGCAGCTGCTCTGAGATGTGTATAAGGACAAAGAGATTTCCCCTTCCATTTGTAGCACAAGGTGACAGTGTGCTGCTGCTCTGTGTGCTGGAATTTGAGTCGAGGTGCGGATCTGACAGCAGAGGTGGGTGTCAGGTTCTTAGCTCTGCACCGTAGCCTTAATTGCCCAGAGGAAAAAAAATAACCTAGTCTTTCTATCTGCATGCTTGAGAATGGCTGTGAAACTAGCTGATGGCAGGCTGGCTGAGGTGCCTGGAAGGGAGAAAAGAGGAAGGAAGGAAGCAAGAGTGGGAAAAGCAGGGAAGGAGAGAATAGGAATCCTGAGAGTCAGGAATGTCTTTCTGTTCTCTGCATGTGTTTCTAAACCTCCACATCCCTTGCAGAACGATCTCTGAGCCACCTCAAGAGACCGCACAGAAACCAGAGCCTCACTCCCAGCTCGCACAGGGGTCCTTCCTTGGTAGATGATGGTAAAAGGTGGCCCACCTTGGGAGTGATCCTGTTCATAGCCATGGCTCAGGGCTGGTTGTCCAAATGCCCTCATCTGGAGCATGTGTTAATTTTTCAAGGGATTTTAGAAATGCACATGGGAGGGTGATGTCCCAGAAGTAGCCCAGTAAACAGCTTTGCACACAAGACTGGGAAAGCAGAGTGATTGTAACAGGAGCTCAGGATGCCTTGGTGCAGCTTCTGGCTCTGCCATAGACTCTGTTTGATCTTGGGCAAAAGACTTAATTTGCCCTACCTCACAGTCCCAGCATCATGTTCTCTTTGTCACCTGTTCCACCTTCACAAGCCTCCAGGGAAGAAGTCTGCCTATGTGCTTCTGCAGGGACCAGCAAGTGGGGATTAGCTTCTGGCTGTTAGAGTAACAAGTCTACTACTTGTTACTGTAAATTGATAGAGCATATAATAGTAGCAAAGTTCAAAATAGAAACCTCAAGCAAATTGGTCCCATCAGCTGTCCCAAGCCGAGTGAACTGTAAATTAAAAGTGTGAAAAATTGTTCCAGGTTCACCTTGGAAAACATGGCTATTGTTGGGAAGGTAGAAGAGGCAGATTACTCTGCAAGGTGTGATAATACATCACTTACAAAGTGGGGAAATTGGGCTTTTTAGCAGTTAACACATTCATTGATTGCTACGGCTAATACTGCAGGTGCTCTGTACAGTCAACTCATAATTATTTCTGTATAATGAATCCACATTGTGGATTAATCCTGCAGAGAGATGTGGCAGAGTCAGACGTGGCAGAGACACCAGAGTCTGTTTTGTGCAGAGCGAGTTCACTTTCAGCCAGTGCCACTTGCCCAGCTGTTGATTCCATGGCAGAGCCTCTTCCAGAGCCAGTTCAGATCCAGGAGGAATCAATTTGCCTTGAACAGAATGGGATCCTTGGTCTCCTTGCATTCTTTTAAGTGTTTGGAGCATGGGGAGTGCTGGACCTGGACACCTGGTTGGCAGCAGGTGTCCTTACCCTATGGGAGCTATCCCTATCCCATTGAATTCAGCATCAGGCAGGAGAGACTTGGGCTCTGTGCAGGACAAGGCAGGAGCTTTTTCCAGAAGCCAGTGTAGGGTTCTGTCTTGCATTATGTTGATTAGCATTTCTTTTAGTCTAGTTTTAAATATTTCAGGGTCTGAGTTTTAAATCTCTTTTTTCTTGCTATAATTTAACCATTGGGGTATATGGGCAGTGTGCACTATCCCTGTGATGCCAGGATAGCAGGTTACTCTCTAGTGCTGATACAAATACTCTGATGCCTCTTTTTGGTCTTCCTTGTATATTGAGGGAAATGAAAGGAGGGGAGCAGGAGCTAGGGTATAAATTGAAGGCAGTTGCCCACTGAGTTGGATTGATCAGCAAAGGCATTCTTGGAGAAGAGTTTAACCAGTGCAAAGTCATATTTGTCATACTCGGATTTAAGCTGGTGGAAAAGGAACTTCTTCATCTGAAGAAATCTGACTGTGGAAGCCAACATGAGATCATCCTCTGGAAGAGACTGTAGGAGATGCTATGTGGGAGGGTGACATACCAGTTCATTGTAGTGGAGCTACCATAGGAATTGCTCTCTGTCCTCTGATGTTGTCACTGTCTTCACACTCAGATCCTGGGGAGCACTGAAGAGGAGCTACAGCAAGAGCAGTACTCCCTGGGGAGTTTGGCTCAAACTACAGGGAGTTTGGCTTCAAGCAAGAAAGGCAGACCTGTGCCTTGAGCATATCACCCTTTGGTCTCAGTCCAAGATCCTGTCCTGAATGAGGACCCCAGATTTAGGTGCTCTCTTGAGCTTGACTTTTATTTGGGGAAGGACCCAGTCTGACAGGACAGAGAAAGGGTCTCTGTAGAGCAGCCTGGAACACCTCAGCTGGGTTCTGCAGGGGACTCTCAAAGCCAGTGGTTCTCCTAAATTAAGAGCAGATGTCTACCCTGCTCCTATGAGTTGTGTCCACCAGCTGGCATCTCAATAGGCACAAACACGGCCAGAGAAGAGCAGCAAAGTAGATCTCTCCTTAGTCTGCTGTAGGTAGGGCCCTGGAGGTGTGCCTTCACCGATGCTCTCTGACCCTGCAGCACTCTGGTTCTTGTCCTGTCAGTGAGTGTGGGAGTCACTGGAGGTGCTGGAGGAAACGTAGCTTCTTGCTTTTTATCTGTCCTCCAGTTTTTTTTTGTGGCTAAGACTGGATGCCAGTCTCATGGTGAATGCTTTCTAGGGCTGTTGTTGAAGACTACCATGCAATAAGCTGTCATTGCCATGGGGAATGCTTACTGTGCTGCCTTGTTGGGCAGAATGTACTCTGGCCCTGGTTTTCCAGGGACACAGTGAGAAGGAGTCCCAGGGTGCATAGGAGAATCAGAAGCTGCAGGGATTGGAGCAAAGGTACCAGATACCAAGATCATATGCCTGGTGGACTGCTTGTTTTATGCATGAGCTCATACTGTGGTGCTGAAGTGGCTACAGTGCACGCAGGAACTGAGAAATCCATGCGAAACTCTGTGGAAGTCCCACACGTGCCCGGCTCCCAGAAACGTTCGTAGTGGTTATTGGGCAGTTATTGGCTCCTATTGACATTGCAGTGCAGTAAGTGGAGCAGGGAGGAGTCCCGCCGTCAGCAGGACATGCATCAGGAAGGCAACCAATGGGGGAAAATGCCCTGAGGCTCGTTATTGATTCATTTTATATTTAATTTAGTGACCCAGATTTCCAAGGTGCAAGGCCATGGTATGCCTGGCCTGATGCTGGGTGTGTCTTTCCATGCCAGAGGTGTACAGATATTTTTCTGCAGCATCAAAGAGACCACTCAGACTTAAAATCCTGTGCTTTTTACTGCTTTTTCTTGTAGCCTGAGAGCTACAGGTCTTGAAGCTAAGTGCAGAAAGATATGGGCAGGCAGAACATTCACGTCAGCCAATGGAGAGCTGCCCTTGCTCTGCCAGGGAGAAGACTTTGGTATTGTCTTACAAGCAGGGCAATTGTCTTACAGCAAACCTCAGTGGACCAAAGCTGAGCAAAAGCCCTAACTCCATAATCTAGTTGGGTGAGCCTGCCCCTCCTGGAACCAGGCTCTGAGGCTTTCCACATTCCTGTAGGTTGTCCATGCTGAGAAAGATACACTTGCTGTCTCTGGGTAGTGTCCAGGGAAATTCTCCGTGGCAGGCTGTTTCTCCCAGCCCAGGTGCTTTTCTCTTGTATTGCAAAAAGGCTGGCACGGTTGTGGCTGCGTTTTGGTGGGCACTGGTTAGCCAACAGCACAGGTGATGGTTCTGTACAGCAGCCTTAGCAGCCTGTCCGGAGGCTTTGCGAGGCTTGGCCTCAGCCAGCCAGTCTGCAGCGCAGACCTTTCCCAGGGCATTACGGCGGCACTGCGGCACATCTAGAAGCAGCGACAGCTCGACTTCACTGCCAGCCTCTGAGCCAGCCCCAGGCTGCAGTGCTACGCTACAGTCTCATCACACAATTAAATAAAACAGTCATTGATATTTCCTTATGTCTCCCAGAGCAGCAGCTAAATATCCTTCCCTTTCACTGCCCTTTATGCTTGCTGAACACCAGGCCTTCCCCTGGTGCAAGAGGTGAGGCCCAGCCAAGTGCCTGCCTGTGCTGTGTGGGTGCAGAACTGTGCGGGCAAGGCTGCAGGTTGCTTTTTGTTGGGGAAGTATGGGGAGAATTCCCACACCACTTGTTTGGGTACCATGAATAAAAGCTTTTGTGGTGAAGCCCCAGTGTATGCACAGCCTAGGAGGAAGCCTTCGTGAAGAGGTTAGCTCACAGACATCTGGAAGAGATGAAAGATGGGGCAAGAAGGGTCTTTAAAGGTCTGGAGGATGATGGTGAGTTCTCCAGCTGCCAGGGCTTTGGTAGCCTAAGTTAATGAGAGAAGGATGTACTCGGATGTGTTTCCCTGCCAGACAGTGTATATCCACTAGATAAATTGGTGACCTTTTTTCCTTTCCTATGTCTTCAGGCCACCGCTTTGAAGATAACCCAGGTGTGAGGAGGCATCTGATGAAAAAACCGTCTCGGAGTCAGATCACCAGGACAAGCAAAAAATTAACACCAGCTCCATCTGTCAGAAAAAGAAGAAGAAGAAGAAGTTGGATAGAAAGCCCCATGAGGTAGCCATGTGCTGTCCTCCCACACTTGTTCAGAAGCCATAAATCAGGAGTATAAACATGCAATTTATAGTGATGAATGTGTTTCAGTATAATTAATTCTTTACATGACCTTGAGGGTGACATTTCACGCTATTATCCATTATCATGAGAGCTGAAAATACACTTTTTTCAGTAAAAGTGGAGATTTTCCTGAAACCACGAAGCTTTGACCTTAGGAAAGACATTAAAAAGTCTCAGAAATGGTGATGCTATTGTGGGAGTTGGCAGCACAGTAACATCACTATCTCTGGTAAGTGTGGGAAATTTAGGGGGAAATCAAGAAGGCAGAGGACAAAATTGCCATATTTTGGTAGAAAGGGATGCAGCATTGCATCATTCTCTCCCATCTGCCCACATGCCGTGTGACTTGGGGCTTTCTGGTGCTCCAGGTGCTGATGGAAGCTCCTGCTGTCAGTGATATCACTCCATGCTGTCAGTGATATTTGTCCAGGCTGCTTCTGTGCAGTAGGCCTCTAGTTAAACTGTGGCAGGTTTGTTCTGGTAACACATCAGAGCAGGTGGTACCTTGAGAAGAGAGGTGAGGCTTTCTGCGTGCTGCTGGTAGGGCTGTATGTATCTCATGTCCTCGCTGTAATCCACGCTAGGTGTTTGTGGAGCTGAATGAGCTGGTGGTGGATAAGAACCAGGAGATGCACTGGAGGGAGACGGCCCGCTGGATCAAGTTTGAGGAGGACGTGGAGGAGGATACAGCGAGGTGGGGGAAACCCCACGTGGCTTCACTGTCCTTCCGCAGTCTGTTGGAGCTCAGGAAGACAATTGCTCATGGTGAGTCAGGAAGAGCAGACCAGGGTTTGTCTCTTGCTCTAGGACAGGCTTTGCTGGATAGCTTGTGTCGCTCTTAGGTCCCTCACCGGAGGCACAAAACAGTGTCTGTGTCCAGGCTTCATGTAGGGTCTGTGGAGACAGACATCTCGCAGCCTGTTTGGCAGGGTTTGCATTAGCCCAAGGGTGCCCGTGTTGGTTCCACGCTCTGCTTCACGGGTCTCAGGCACGTGGCAGCTGCAACACCCAGCTGTGCCTCAGCCAGCAGGTCTTGGACCCATCTTTGGTGTGGAAAGGCAAGTTTGGTCGGAGTGGGAGACTGAAATGAAAGGCGATACCAGAACTACCACTGCATCTTAGAGCTTTTGGGTTCTCTTGGCACAAGGGTTTACAGAAAGGACATGGGACACCTGGACTTGGGCATTTCTCAGCTGAATCTGTACCCCAACCAAAGCCTGGCTTCTGGTGGGACAGTTGTGACCCCAAGGTGTGAATGCAATGGGGAGCATTGCACGCTAGGAGCAGGGCTCTTCCCCTCATGCTGGCAGGTGCCGTCCTCCTTGACTTGGAGCAGACCACTCTACCTGGCATTGCTCACCTCATGGTGGAGACCATGATCATCTCTGACCAGATCAGAGCAGAAGATCGAGCCAACGTGCTGCGTGCCCTCCTGCTGAAGCACAGGTGAGTGGCACATGGATGAGGGCTCCCAGGGCTTGGGGGTTATTGGGAGGCAGACCACCTCATAGCCACCACTCTTCCCCTCAGCCATCCCAATGATGAGAAGGAGGGCTTCTTCCCAAGGAACCACTCCAGCTCCAGCATGAACTCCATCGTGGGAAACCACCATCACAACCACACCACAGACACTTGCGTGCCCCTCATGGGGGAAGAACGCATTGAGATGGCCGACCCCAAGGCCAACGAGACTGAGTGCAAGGAGGTGAGGGTGACCTGGGGCGGGGTTACTGCATCTTTTTCCACTCTCTGGGGACAACTGTTGGCTAACAGCAGGCCATGGTACCCACCTCTGAGCCCCTTCATGGGGAAACCTAATGTGAGGCTTGAGCTCCCTGGATCACCTGGAGTGCTGGAAATCGGGTCGCTGCATTGTGATTTTGGAACCTAATTTGGCTTTGCGCTGTATACAGATGTCTGCTTGAGCATGTAATGGCAGCAGCAGCCCTGGCACTTGCAGGGTGGTCTTTGCTGTGAGGATGCCTGGCTGGGAAGCAGGCATTGGGTGTGCAGCCAGGGCAAGCCCAGCTGCATTTATGCCAGTGGGGTGCAAGGCTGTGTAGGGAGATCAGAGCATGGGGATTTCATCCTTCTTATTTATATTCATTCCTGGCAGAAAAACCCACATCTTCATAACTCTGAGGGCCATCGTAAATACTTGAAGCTGATGGAGAAGATCCCTGAAGATGCAGAGGCCACAGTGGTCCTTGTGGGTAAGAGGTGGCATGTAGAGTTCCCGAGTGACTAGTGCAGATCCTGGTGTGGCCCCAGCTGTCTGTGCCCTCACTCCCAAGGGATATTTGGTCATCTCATACATGTGCAACTGGGGAGTGAGCCTGGTACACTCTCCCCTTTGGTGATGGTTCACATTCTGTTTGTGGCAAATATTATGGCCTGCCAGGGTAGTTCTTTTCCTGAATTAAAAAAGAGGTTGACAGACACTTCTGCTGGGAGCTGGGGCCCAACTTAGTGGTGAAAGTCCTGCCAGGCTGACACAATGTCTGGTTTTGCAACTCAGAAGTAGGTGAGTGGTGCCTGAGGGACTGATGGCCAGGCCATCACTCTGCCCTCTGACCACTCCTGCTCTCTGTCTGGCCTCTTCACACCTCGCCAGCAGCTGTCCCTGACCAGTGTTGGCTGCTGGCTGTGTGTGCCAGCAAGCTTTGAGTTGACAGAAGCAGGGCTTGGCTGGTGGCAAGATCTCAGGTACTGGCCACAGCACTGCCAGGACATATTTCTCTGTACAGGAGGGCTGTGAGCAGGCAGGCTTGAGCATCAGTGGACTTGGTGCCTTCTGAGGAGTTCCTTCTCAGCACTTTGCTGGCATTAATGTCCCAGCAAACCCAGTTACACTACAAGCAAAGTAAATGTCATTGTCTATCCAGTAGATTAAAAGGTCAGGTGAAGAGGCTTGGCAGCTCAACCAAACTGATGCTTGATCACGAGGAGACCAAATAAGGTTCATAAATGTGCTTTTGAGTACTCAAGTAACTGAACATTGGCTTGTTTCTGGGCTAAGGCTGTGTCTTGGGATTCACTTTGACTCTGAGGGGGCCCAGATTTGCCAACCTAATACGGAATGCAGCTCTTTGCTGGACACAGATGGCAGAAAGATCAGTGATAATGCCAGAGAAATACCAGTATTCAATAAACATTTGTGTTTGGTGTGTGAAGGAAGCGACTGGTGTGCTGTAGGATGCGGGAGTACTTCCCAATCTGTTAGGAACCAAGAAGACTGCCAAGCACTGATGAGATGCAGACGTTGTAAAACAAAATGTGCAGTTTGCACCTATGAGTCTTTAGAGCACTGACTTACTTTCCTCTGAAAAAAAAAAAAGTTTAGGAATACAGGGGACGTAGAAGGTAACAGATAAAGCTCATAGCATCAGTGCTCAAGGAGGGAAGAACAGTGAGCCAGTACCTACAGGTTGTTTAACCTGACATCCTTCTTGGCCAACATAGTGGCAGAGCTAATATGGGATTCAATTAATAAAGAGGTAAAGAATATGAATGTAATTATTGCTAAGCAGTAAGGTTTATGGGAAATAGGTCGTGTCAAGCAAACCTGATTTCATTCTTTGAGGTGAAGTTTGTTTGATAAAAGTAACATGTAAGAGGTTTCCTTCCATAAGTGGGAAACAACCTCCCAATTTAAACTTAGCCCCTTAGAGTGTAGGTAGAGCCCATCTGTAAGGGATTAAGAGGGCTAACTGGGAGGCTAAAGAAAGTAGCACTGCTTGTGAATGATCAGTGAAGGACTTGGAGCCGTCCTCAGCGTGAAGGTCAGTGCTGTGTCCATGGTCTGGAGAAAGTACATAACTGCAGGGCTTATGGGAACCTCCAAAACCCCTGTCTCTGTTGTTAAAGGCAACCCAGTACAGCTCACCCCAGTGATTAACTCTGCTTCTAACATTGCCTCCTGGTAGGCTGTGTGCAGTTTCTGGAGCAGCCAACCATGGCCTTCGTCCGACTAAATGAGGCTGTCTTCCTGGAATCTGTCTTGGAGGTCCCAATTCCTGTCAGATTCATCTTTGTGCTGCTGGGACCTAGCCAGGCCAACATGGACTACCACGAAATTGGTCGCTCGATCTCCACCCTCATGTCCGACAAGGTGAGGAGCTGATGGGCAATGATGCTGGCATAGGCGAGGGAGCTTTGCTAGCTCCTTGGAAGACAGTCCTGAGATGAGAGCTGTGCAAAGGCTCAGCTGGGGTAGGCAGGTGTGAGCACCTGGGATTTTTAAAATCAGCCTGGCTCAGCCAAGGTAGAACACTCCAGTGCAGAGGAAAGACACACACTTGACTGGGACAGAGTGTGCTAGGCTGGGTGAAGAAAGGGGCCTTGTGTAAAAGCAGGAGCAAAGGACAACCCAAAGTTAGAGGAGTGATGTTCAGTTGACATTTCACAGAGAGGTGGGGAGGCTGAGTGATGCCTGTGACCATGGTGCCTGGCCTAGACCACACTGGCTTAAAAACCCAGCAATGCCTGGGGATTGTTTTCAGGTGTTTGGATAAAGCTTTCTAGGTGGGTCCTGTGGCTGGGGCATCATGCAGAGGAGCACATCCATACAGGAGAGATGAGGAGGCAGGAAGGTTTTTCTGCCAAGCATGTGCATTTCTTGAAGTCTCCCATCTGTTTAGATGGCAGTGAAATTCATTATCTTGATAAGGAATTAAATGCAAAGGAAAGACAATCTGAGCGTTTGCTGCATACATCCAGCACAAGAGGATCAGAGGTTCACAGGTCCTTCCTGCTGGTACTGTGTTAACTATAAGCAAGTAACAAACCTTCCTGTCCTGCCACTATTGCACAACTTTCATTAAACTGGAGACTAAAAGGCTCAATCAGAAAAAATGCATTAGAGAGAAATTGAAAAATCTGGAGTTGCATGGGGCTCAGCTGAGAATGTGTTTTTAGCCAGAAGAGGTGAGGTGCCATTCCAGCTTCAGTGCTGTGTTTGTGGGCTGACCTCACTCATTTGAGTCTCTGCTCCTCTCGCTGGAAGAGCAGAGCTAGCTGCCGCAGCTGGGGCCAGCCGTAGCAAGGTTACACAGTGCTGGCGCCGTGGAGAGAGTACAGTATCATTTATATTGAAGCTGTGGCTCCAGGGAGTCTGTGTGCTGCAGGGGCCGTAGCTGTCCCCTACCTGCTTTACAGGCTGTTCACTTGTTCATCATCCTCCAGCCTTTTCTCTGGAGGCATGTTCCAGAGGAAGTGCAGCGCTTCCACCTATTTGCCAGCACCCCCCTGCCTATCTGCAGTTGTGCTGTCCCCTCCTGAGTCTGTCTCCTTAGTACTGTCTCCTTAGAGTCCTTCCTTGCTACCTGCTCTTGCTGTCAGAAATATCTCCCCATTTCTGCCTAATTTCCTTTGCATGGCTTCCCTCATGCTGTAGATGCCTATTTTCCCTCTCTCTCTGTCTCCTATGTGGAGACTCTCAAGGGTCTCTCAGGCTCCCTGCTCAGGTCATGGTTCTTGTGCTTTTTAACTATGGTGCTTTAGGGCTCTACCAGCTTCTCCCTCAAAGCAGGAGGTGGGATTCAGAAGAGTGGGTCACAGAGGGGCAGTAGTGAGACAAGTAGTGGATCGAGGAGCAGAATGTTACTCTAAAGGTCACAGCAAGCATTGTCTTTCCAGGCTGTAGGTAGCTGGGTCTAGTCTTGGTCTGAGCTTTCTCCCTCTCTCTTTTTCCCTGCCCCTTCCAGCACTTCCATGAGGCTGCATACATGGCAGATGATCGTCAAGACCTCCTCAATGCAATCAACGAGTTCTTGGACTGCAGCATTGTCATCCCCCCATCAGAGGTGGAGGGGAAAGACTTGCTCAAATCCATTGCCACCTTCCAGAAGTTGCTGCTGAAGAAGAGGAAGGAGAGGGAGCAGAAGTCCATGAAGGAGGGGACTGCTCAGGAAGCCAAAGGTCTCTCCATTCACATTTGGGCAAGTTTGTGCCTAGTGCCCTGTGTGCCCCAATGGGCCCTCCCCTGCCTGAGCCTGGCAGAGGGGAGAGCAGGACCTGGTTCCTGCAGTGGGGACTAGGGAATGGGGCAAGAGGAGTAGGACAATGGCTGTGGGCAGCTCTGGCAGCTGGGGACAGCAGGAGGCAGTGGGATGTGCTGTCACAGGGGGCCCACCAGGCTAGTGCTGCTGTGGGAAGCTCTCTGTGAAGTACTGGGGAGAATGACAGCCCAAGGGCCCAGCTGCACTCCTTGCTGAAACCCTGCCCTCCATGCACCTCCAGAGCTGTGTGAAGTGAAAGCTGAGGAAGAAGAGGAGGAAGCTGAGGACGACCCTTTGAAGCGAACCGGGATATTTTTTGGAGGTCTGGTTCGGGACATAAAGCGCAGGTACCCCAAATACCTCAGTGACATCAGAGACGCCTTGCACAGCCAGTGTCTCGCAGCCGTTCTCTTCATCTACTTTGCTGCTCTCTCTCCTGCCATCACCTTCGGGGGACTCCTAGGTAATGGGCCTGCTTTCTGGTCTGCTCTTTGCACTCCGGGACACTGGCTGTGTCTGTGTGATGCTGTTCTGGGGTGGGCTTTGGTGCTGTTCGCTCAGGGAGAGTGGTAGTGCTGTACCTCGGCTGCTGCCTTGTTCCCTCCCTGCCATTTGGCCTCTCCAGCCTCGGCTGCCCGGGCTCCCCCCGTGCTCCCTGCCTTACACAGGGCACCTCTGACTGATGGCATGGGGACCTGCCTCCTCTGTCTGGAGCTGTGCAGCCTGCCTGTCTGTGGTGATGATGCCTATGTCCAGGCTATAACACTCATACATTGTTCTCTTTCCCAGGAGAGAAAACTGAGGGTCTCATGGGGGTCTCCGAGCTGATAATCTCCACCTCGGTTTTAGGGATCCTCTTCTCCCTGCTTGGAGCCCAGCCACTCCTGGTCATTGGCTTCTCAGGGCCTCTGCTGGTGTTTGAAGAAGCTTTTTACAAGGTACATGCGAGGCAGCGTCTGTGCTTGGCACCTGCTCACTCTGTCCTTGCTCTGGAGAGGGTGGCTGGCATTTCTCAGCTCTACAAAGGGTTTTTGTTAGTGTGAACTCTTCCAGGCTTCTCTCAGCTCAGCCAGGGCTGTCCCTGGCTCTGCTGACCCTTTTCAGGTCCGGCTAAAGGGACTTCTACCTCCTGTTGCTGTATCCATTATCCCTTGAGATGTGACACTGATAACAGCACTCCTCTATATGTTGACTGTGAGGAGAGCACTATCCCCCAGCCCTGTGCTGCAGCTCATTGACATAATGAGCCCTTGTAGCTGCATCCTAAAACTTTCTTGTTCTTGAGGCTTCCTTTGAAGTCCATTTCACCACTTTTACCTGTGTCCAGGCTTCCTTTTATGGGAGTCCAATAAGATTCAGTGTACCACCCGTTTGGGATGTGCCACGTACATTACTCCCACCTCTAAGGATGAGCCCAAGGGTGTGTGCAGAAGTATCCTGGCCAGCCAGGATGGATATGTTTCTTTCTCAAGTAGCATTACCTCTTTGCTCTTGAAAGCATCCCTGTATCACTGTACCTTCAAGCAGTGGATCTAATTTTTCTCCTTTTCTCTGACTCCCAGCTCATCTGTGTCTTTAAAAAAGCGTGTTTTGTTCTACAGCTAGATTTTCACCTTGTCAAGAGTTCGGAGCTGGTGATGCCATTGCAGAGTGGGAATTTCTCTGCTTTCCTGTGACTGCTCTTCTCACTGACCGCTTTTGCATTGCCCAGTCACTGTGTACAGAGGTGTACCTCTGCCTGTGGTGGTACCAAGGAAGGCTGCAAAGGGAGGGGTGTGATTTGTACTGGCAATAGTTGGTGTGTGTGGATGAGCAGAAGCAGTGGAGATGGTCTTCTCTGTGGCGCCAGCCTGGGGGCTTTTCTCCACACACACACACAACTGTCTGTATGCAGGGTGCTGTCTGAGATCATGGCCTTTCTGCAGTGGGATGTAGCAGGATGCTCAGGCTCTCCTTTGTAGGGAACAGGCTTGTGCTGTTGAGTGCATGGAGCAATGGAGAGCTGTGTTTGGGCAGCGGCGCCTCCATATGGGTGGGATGGGCAATGTTATGCATGGGCTGGCTTCAGCAGAGCATGAAGGAGGTACTGCTGGAGCAGTAAAGACCTGCTTGGTGTGAGCTGTCAGGTGTTAATGCAAAGTCTGCAAATTTACCTGTGATTCTAGCCATGAATTCACTGATACTGTGCTGGATGCCCGAGCAGATGTAGATGCTTTTTTCCAGGATAGTCTTTGATCTTAATGGGGAGCGGATGCAGGAGGCAGCCTGAGGAGCCGTGAGTAACTCCTTCCCCTTTCCATTTCAGTTCTGCCAGACACAAGGCATTGAGTATCTGACAGGCAGAGTGTGGATTGGTTTGTGGCTCATCGTCTTCATCTTCATTATCGTGGCAGCTGAAGGAAGCTTCTTGGTGCGCTACATCTCGCCCTTCACCCAGGAGATCTTTGCTTTCCTCATCTCCCTCATCTTTATCTATGAGACCTTCTACAAACTGTACAAGGTGAACCTTCCCCGGGGAGAAGGGCTGCTGCATCTCTTAATCCCTCAGGAACCTGCTGCTTTAGCACACAGGAGGCAAGGGAACAGGGCCAGCTCAGCCACAGCTTTCCCAGACATTCTGCAGAGCAGTTTTTTGCTGGTCTCATGCCTCAGCCCAGCTGGCTCCTGTGCCACCACAGAAGGTGGCAGGAAGAGCCCTAATGTCTCTCTCCCCTTCTCTTCCTGCAGGAGACATTAAAGAGGGGCCACTTTTCTCTCCCCAACCCTCTCCAGCTGGGTAGGTTGCGAGGCGAGGTGACGGATGCTGGGATTGTCGGTGCCCACCATCTACTGCCCTCACCTCTCCACAGAGCAGGACACCACCGCTTCCCCCTGCCCCCAGTAGTGACAGTGTCCCCTGCCCCTCCTTGCGGTAACTTGCCTACTGCTTCTCTCACCTGCTCAGGTGTTTGCAGAACATCCTTTGCTGAAGTTCTACCCACCAAACGTGCAGAGCAGCCTGAATGCCAGCGTGCTCTCTACAGATACGATGTCTCTGGGAACCAGGATGCAGCCCAACACTGCTCTGCTCTCCCTCATCCTCATGCTAGGCACTTTCTTCATTGCCTTCTTTATGCGCAAGTTCAAAAACAGCCGTAACAGCACTCGAAAGGTGAGAAATTTGTGGGATTCACATGTTAAGGACAAGGGACGCGCCAAACAAGTAATGCCTCTGGCTACAGACCTTTATTCTCCAGGAGACTTGGATGTTCCCTAAAGAAACACCAGAAATCCCTTAAATACCTTGCAGGAGGGATGGTAGCCCACCCTAGGGTGCAGACAAGAGCTGAAACTGTTGATGATGGTATCTGCACTGTCCTGCTCCAGTGAGGCTTGCTGGAAAGTCCTCTGGACCTTGGGAAAGCTCCTTGGACTGCATACAAGTCTGTTAAACTAGAACATAGGAGGAAGGAGTTAACACCTTGTTCTCTTTGGGCATTTCTCTGCATGCAGGGCATCTGTGTAATACCTGGAGCACTGTCTAAATAGGCTAGCAGCAGCAATTGGCTAGTCATTTAAGAGCCTGTTAGGTGGGCGGTGGAATGCACAGCCCCATGGACCAAGGCTGGGTTTCCTCGCCCTGCCCATCAGTAGTGCTCAGGTTTGGAGTGGTGCTTGGTCCCGTTTGGGGCTTCTCTGTTCCTGTTGCCAGTGAGAGGTCTGTGTTCTGCAGGCGCGGCGAATCATCGGAGACTTCGGGATCCCCATCTCCATCCTGGTCATGGTGCTGGTGGATTACACCATCACTGACACATACACACAGGTAGGTGCCAGCACTGCCCTTAGAGTCTCTTCTGCAGCCCAGCAGTGATCCCTGTGTCACTGGCTCGTTCTTGTGCTATGGGGAATTTGTATTTCCTGCCTCTTTAGTCATAACGACACAAAGCAAACAAAAACGTTCCCCTCATCCTCACTCCCACACTGAAGGGAAGCTCCAAGGGTCTTGCTGAGGCTGAGGCCAGAGCTACAGGGACTAAAGTGCGCTGGTATCCCTCTGGTCTCCCAGCTGTTAGTAGGGGAGGGTTTAGGGGCTTTAGGATGATTCAGTGCAGTCCATTCCTCATTTGTAGCTCTAAACACTTGCAGTCAATCAACAAGACATAAACTGTTCATGCACACTGAAGAAGGTGGCACGTAGAATGGTCTCACATAGAATGGTTTCAGTGGAGTGTTTCTCATGAGTTTAGTACTCAACATACTTATTCTCTCCTTGACTGTAGGATACTATTATTTTGATCACTTTATCTCAAACACAATTTTTTTTCCCTGGTTTATGCATGAACTTAAGTTTGATAATTTAATATTAGCGAACAAACCTATCTCGCAGGTTTTCTTTTTTCTCCTTTTTCAATAGATATGTAGTTATATATTTTTGGTTTGGTTTGGTTTTTTTTGCAAAGATTGGGAAGAGGGTTAAAAGTATTTCCTGTTCATCATGCAAGCTTTTTATCAAAACAGCCCAAGGCTTGGTGGAATCCAAATGCATTTTTATTCATTTGAATTTCAATGAAAAATTTCAGTCTATCAGACATTAGTAAAATCATGCACTTTGTTACATTCTTTTCATACCCTTCTACACTTCTACAGTTAATATCAAAAGCATTATCATTTTAGTATTAACTCAGCATATGTACAAAGCTTTCCGAGAAAATGGTACTTAGTTACACAGCTTAACTCAAGGACAAACATTCCAGAAATATTATTCATACTTATGCTGATTAACATAAATGCAAATCGTAAACTCTGCCTGCAGTGCAGATAGCAGAAATTGCTGTAGAGCAGCACAGAGCCAAGGGTTCAAATGCTGATGAACGCAGGGTCAGGATGATGTACAGCTAGGAGTCTGTGTGGTCTGATGGGAGCACAAACATGATATTCCCTCTGAACATGGTCAGGGTGAGGTCATTTCCAGAGAATGTGGCCACTTCTGGGGTTTGCACTGCAAAAACAGTGCTATAAAATGTCTCAGAAAAGCCTTGGAAAGTCCAGAAAGCCATCTCGGAAAATGGTAGGCAGTTCAGAACACTTCATTTGTCCAAGCCGATGTCAAGGAGCATTTTAACCATGATCTGTAAGGACTGACATGGGGGTGAGGTTCCTGAGGGAAGATATTTCCTTGGTCTCTTGGAAAAAAACAAAGGGAATTTAAGTAGCTGAAAGGAAATTACACAGACCCATGTTAGGGAGCATGGGATTTTTTGCACTAAAGGAGATTATCCATGAGAAAGTCCTGCTCAGTTCAGGATGTCTTGTCCTATCATCTGAGGTATTCAGACCCGGGAGAGCGGGAGGATCAAAGCTGTGTGAGGCTGTGGGCATGTTTGTATTAATGAGTAACTGCTGGGTTTTGCAACTACACCACCAGAAGCTGAATGTCCCCTCTGGCCTGTCGGTCACATCCCCTCACAAGCGCGGCTGGTTCATCCACCCCATGGGCAGCAGTGGGACCTTTCCGCTGTGGATGATGTTTGCCTCTGCCATCCCTGCCCTACTGGTCTTCATTCTTATCTTCATGGAAACACAGATCACAACGTGAGTACCTCCCCCTCCAACCTCAACCATTGCTAACCCCTAGGCAGGCAAGGCCAGGATGGCTGCTGGTTCACATGGAGATGCAATGGACATCCCAGAGGAAGAGCTAGAGCAGGATCCTGGCCATTTCAGACTGTACCTTGGCTTCTCTCATCATCTTTTCTCTCCCCTCTTGGCATATGGTATGATGGAGACCTGCCTCAGCTAAGCACAGGAGGAAACTTCTAACCTGAGGCCGACAGCCACCTTCCCCTTCCTCAGCCATCTTCTTGTTATCCCCATGTGTGCTGTCTCCAGAGAGTGAATGTTGTCCCCAGCTGCAGTGCTGTCCCTGGGCACTGACCTGGGTCTTGCACTGACTCCAGCTCTATTTTCTTTCAGGTTGATTGTTAGCAAGAAGGAGAGGAAGTTGCTGAAAGGCTCTGGCTTCCACCTGGACCTTTTGCTCATTGGCACTATGGGGGGGCTTTGCGCTCTCTTTGGGCTGCCCTGGCTGACGGCAGCCACTGTGCGCTCCGTCACCCACGTCAACGCCCTGACTGTCATGAGCAAGGCCATCGCACCCGGGGAGAAGCCCAGGATCGAGGAGGTGAAGGAGCAGCGTGTGACCGGAGTGCTTATTGCTGCCCTTGTCGGTGAGCCTCTGCTCGGGGAGCAAGGGAGGGGAGAGGTCTGGACCAAGCGCTTGAATCTCCTGGCGGTGTTCGTGCCCCATGGGCCAGCCCGTGCTCTGCCTGCTCACTGCAGGACTGCCCACACCTACCCATTTCAAGCTTCCTTTCCCTTGCACCCCAGGACACAGAGGAGGCAGGAGAGGGATGGAGGCTGAGGTGCCTTGATGAGGGGCTGATGTGGGACACACATGCCCTGAGCTCTGTCTGTGCAGGTCTGTCCATTGTGATGGGGAACATGCTGCGGCAGATCCCGCTGGCTGTGCTCTTCGGCATCTTCCTCTACATGGGGGTGACATCGCTCACTGGCATCCAGCTCTACGAGCGCCTGCTTCTGATCTTTATGCCATCCAAGCACCACCCTGACCACATCTACGTTGTCAAGGTGAGCAAAGGCAGGTTGCACAGAACCTGGTCGTGAGAAGAGGAAGAAGCAGGTGAGGGGAGGATGGTACTTTGATAGAGTGGTGCTTGGCTTGGTGACCCTGCTTGGCTGCAAGATTGTGCCAAGTAGTAAGTGCAAGGCATGCACAGAGGTGGTATAATGCTGGTAGGCTGCAGCCAGGAGTGTATTGCCAGGATATTATATGGATGGACAGATGATTTCTAGCAGTGATGTGCTGCTTGAGGGGGTGGAGGGACACTGCACTGCCGGGTGGGTATGCTGCCAGGTAGCACAGATGCTGATGTGTTATGGAGGTATACCTGGCTGTAGAGTGGCTGTGCAGGTAGACTCTGCAGCAGCAGGTACTCTGCTGTACTATGCTATGCAAGAGTTTTATTTTGTCAGTTGCGTCTTTGTTAAGCTGTGTGGAAAGATAACGTGTTCTTAGAGTGGATTTACCTACTAGGTGAAGACCTGGAGAATGAATCTCTTCACCTGCATTCAACTGGCCTGCATTGTGCTGCTCTGGGTGGTGAAATCTACGGTGGCATCGCTGGCCTTCCCCTTTGTCCTGATCATGACAGTGCCACTGCGACGCTTCGTGCTGCCCCGCTTCTTCCACGACAGGGAGCTCAAAGCGGTGAGCAGACAGCTGTCCTCAGTCTATCTTGCAACACTGGAATGAGATTGAGGAGATTTGGCAGCCTGAAAGGCTGGGAGATCATGGGCCAGCAAAGCCTTCAGGGTCTTTGCTCAACAGCAGTAGGTGGGTGGATGGCTTCCTTGGATATTGTAGCCCTGGGAGTGCAGTATGAGATGGGTGGGCAGCCTGGGGCAAGGAAACACAGGTTCCTACCAAACCGAGGCCTGGAATAAGGATTTCCCCTTCCATCTTGTGGCTCATTCATCAAGAAACACACCAATTCCCCACTGACCCAGCAGCAAGAACAGTTCAGCAGCAAATCGGAGCCTGTGGCTCTTGGCACTTCAGTATGTAACCACAGTGCCAGGGTGCTGGCAGCTCTTCAGGAGCTGGCAGCTCCTCTGCTGCTGTCAACATCCTGAGCTTTTGTTGGAGAAGAGCCTGGAGCAGCACCCAGAAGTGAGTGCTGCCAGCAGGGGGAGAGGAAGGAGCTGCAGTGCTGGACCAAGGCCCCAGGCATTAGAAAGGGCATCAGGCTGGGGGCGCATGGATGGGCATGAAGGTTTAAAGGAGGAGCCTTTTGGGAGGGAAAGGAGCAAGAGCTTTGCTTTTCCCAGGACAGCCCAGCTGCCTGGGTTGCCGTGTGCTGATCCCTCTGTGCCAGGCTTGACCCCACACTGGGCACGGCCGTGGCCTTCATAGCCTGCTCTCTGTCTCTTCCCAGTTGGACTCGGAGGATGCGGAGCCAAATTTCGACGAGGATGGCCGGGACGAGTACAACGAGCTGCACATGCCTGTGTGAGCTGGGAGCTGCCCTCCCCCCTCGTGGGATAGGTGGCTCATGCCTGCTCACCCCTCCCAAGGACTAACTGGAGACTTGCCGTGAGTCACACGATCTCTTGCCTGGACCAATGAATGGCAGTTCCATAGCCCTGCAGGATGCAGCCCCAGCTCTGGCTGCCTCATCGCTCATTCAGCAGAGGCTGTGAGTCTCTCTCCTCTTGGACCTGGTGGGTTGAGAGATGCCTCTCACATCCCAAAGCTGTGTGGGTCCTGAGTGCCCATGGGTCAGGGGTCTGTCCCCTCCCTGCTGGAGGCAGCCTGTGCTTGGTCTCCAGGTGGTGAAGGGGACCCATGCCAGCTGGTGCCACTGCATTCCCCTCCACTACCATGAAGCTTGGGTAGCTTGGGTGGCTCAGCATGTGACACTGAGCACTCACAGGAATGGGCTGGAAGCTGCCTCTTCTCCCAGGCCAGCAATCTCCTTACTCATCTGGCAGATGCCTTGCTCCTGCCCTCTGCCCCCTTCTAGGAGTGCTCACACCGGGCCTCTACCACAGCAACTGGCCCATGGGGCTACTGCAGCCTGGCAGACAGGCAAAGAGGGACAGGCACCCTGGCTCAGTCCTCCAGACTAGCTTCTGTCCCACATGACTGTTTTCAGCTCTTGCTTGACATGGAAGAGGCTGTTTGGCTCCTCTCATTATTCCCAACCTTATTTCCAAAGGCAGACTGCGCAGGGAGGGGAGGCTGGAGACAAGCAGGTATCCTGAAGCCTTGAATGCTTGCCCTCTTGCAGGAAGTAAGAGGAGTCCTCTGCCATTCTGCACGTCCACAGAGGCTGCAGGGGTAAACACTCATCACAGAGCTGTATCCCAGTCCCTGATCCCCACATTCCTGTCCCTGAGAACAAGCTATACTTAAGAAGCTATACAAGAAATGTAGTGCTGAAGCACAAAGCAGTCCTTTGGGTCCCCTCCCTTTCCCTGTGCAGTGATCCACTGAGTCTGGCTCCCTGCAAGCCTACGAGGAAGTCACTGAAATCCCAGCCCCAGTTTTGCCACCATACTGAGATCGCCTTTCACATCCAGCAGTGCCCTCCAGATGGGAAGGAGTATTCAGGGTGCCCAGCACTCAGCCCCCATCACCTCTGGGCAGCTCTACAGAATGGGTCAGGTTGGAAGGGACCACAGCAGGTCATCTGTTCCAACCTCCCCTGTTTAAGCGGGGCTATTCCAGAGCACATGGCACAGGATTGTATCCGGGTAGTTCTGCAATATCTCCAGTGAGGGAGACTCCACAACCTCTCTGAGCAACCTGTTCCAGTGCTCAGTCACTGCACAGTAAAGTTCTTCCTCATATTCAGATGGGACTTGCTGTGCCTCACACCTTTCCACCTGACAGAGCTGTTCCTGGGGTCTCCCCAGGCTGGCAGCCTTTGTTCAGAGCTGGCCCAAAAACTGTTTGATGGTGCCCTTGCTGCCCCTGGAAACTCCAAGGGTAGTAGTGCCAGAAGAGAAAAGCACCCCAGCCTCTTCCCGATGGTCAGAGCTGGACTGGTCTTCTGGAGGAAGCTGGAATGCTCACTTCACCATCGGATTTGGGAGAAGATGCTGCCCCCATTCCCACTTACCAGCCTGGCTCCTGAGAGAGATGGTGGGTGCTTCATTACCAAGGAGGGTCCAATGCCTCCCTCGGGAGGCTGCAGAAATATCCTATCAGAGAAAGAAGCCTCCCCCGCAGCAGGTCCTGCCCACAGCCTGGTCCCCCCGCAGGGCCCGGGGTGGAGAGACGAGTGTCTCTGTGTGTCTGTGGCCGTGTGTGTCCTGTCCTCCCTGTGTAGTGTAGGAGGCCTGTTGTTTCTGTGCATTGTGACTCCTCTGACTGTAGTGGAAACAGCTACACCAATAAACTCTTCACAGGAACTGTGCATCTAGCTCTACACTTTTATTGCCAATGGCGATAAATTAAATTGACTGAAATTGCCCGACACAAAACTTCCTTGCCCACAACAGCCAGCAAGGTAGCAAGCCCCAGCTGGAGCAAGGACTGTCACCATGTTACCCACTAGCAGCATGGAGGCAGGCTTTCTATCACCGTCATCATCCAGCAGACTGGTTACTGTGGACTCAGCCTCCACACTGGCTGCTGGAAACAGGAGGCTGAGCCCCATGTTTAACCAGAAATACATTCTCCTGCCTACTTGCATCCATATACATGTGCATGCTCATGCCTGTGTGCTCGGCAGCACTCAGTGCCAATCTCCTTGTGTAGTCTGTGGCCACACACCAAATGGCAGTGCCATGGGCTGAGCACAGAAGAAACATCTCATTAAACACGTTCTTTCCATGCTTTCTTCCCAGGCAGGAACTGAGCCAGATCCCTGTGAGCTGCTGGCTGTCTGCAGCCCATGGTGATGGGTTGGGTGTCCTCCAGTCGTGCTCTCCTGGGTGCTGGTGCTGGGAATAGGTGGAAGTCCCAGTCCCCACGGTCAGTCACTGGCTGCTCCAGGGGCTGGCTGCTGAGGCAGAGGGCTGAACCTGCCCAGGTACACAGGTGATGGCCATCCTGTTTCTGAGCCGGGCGTGCTGCGGGGCAGGCAGTGCCTGGCTTCGCAGCACCCTCTCCAGGGCCTGGCAGCGCTGCTGAACCTGCAGGAGAGGAAGCAATGTGGGTGCCTCCCTCCCGAGCATCCAGTTGGGCTGGATGGAAGTATCCATGACCCACAGGCTACTCTGCTATCTTAGGAAACACTCCCTCTCCCATTCCCCACTCTTCAGCTCTCCTTCCTCACATCTGAAGGCCCACGGCTGCCCTGCAGGCCATTAGTTTGGTCTGGAGAGGTTATGGCTGTACCCAGACCCACAAGATTCACGTTTCCACCTGGATGTCCAGCCCTTCCTGTGCGGCACCCTAGATCGCAGCAGTGCCCCTGCCCACCCTGGTATGCAGGCCAGGGAGCTCAAGCAGAACAACACGAGCCCCTTACCGCATCAATCCTCCGGATGAGGATGGGCCTGACCTCCAGCTCCAGCAGCCAGTCGGCCTCTAGGATGCTGTGGTGGTACTCCTCTAGCTGCAGGCTCTTCTGCCGCTCCTCGGCCAGGGCAGTCTCGTGCCGAGCCCCCATACCCATACCTGAGCTCTGCCAGGCCCGGGCCGGCCCCTCGCCCTGCTGCTGCAGGCGCAGGAGGTGGATGCGCTGGGATACACGACGGACCTGGGCACGCAGGATGGCCGCCCGCTCCCTGCGGTGCAGCAGGGCCAGCAGCTCCTCCTGGCTCTCCTGCAGCTGGGCTCGCAGCACCCCAGCACTGCTGCCTGTGCCTGAGGGCTGCAATGGGATCATGGGGTTGGGCAATCCCAGGGGAGAGTTGGGCTGCTGGAGGGCCCTGCCACATGGTGGGGGCTGTAAAGTGCTGGGAGCCATCCCCGCTCTGCCCCGTGCTGGTGGCTGCAGTGTCAGTGATGGTGACAGTGATGCTGATGGTGGCAGGGAGCGGCTGTACCTGTTGCGGTGAAGAGAGACCCACTTTTGGGCAAGATCTGCTGTGGCCAAGCTCTGATGAAAGACATCAGGGACCAGCCTCAAGACCCCCACAAAGGGCCCCACATCAGCAAAGTCACACAAGTCATGCAAGCTCTGGGGACTGAAGACACTCTCGCTGAGGGTCCCTCCCTGCAGCAGCAGCCCCCAGTTACGCCGGTGGGCAAAGAGCTGTGTGGCCAGGTGGGGGATGGATGCCAGCGGGGACCACCGGGTAGGGCAGGCAGCCGGCTCCTCGTGCATGTATAAGTTCTCACAGAGAGGGACCACCACCCTGGCGTCGAACCTCTCCTTCAGTGTGCTCAGGTGTTGCAGGTAGGAGGCCAGCCAGTCCACATAGCTGCTGGCCATGTCGGGGCTGGCCGAGCCAGGCTGGCAGTGGGCAAGCCTCTGCAGGTGCTGCCAGCTCTCCACCTGCCCCGAGGGGCTCCGTGGCAGCACCAGCAGCAGCATGTGGTACAGGGTGCGCAGGTCGAAGCTCTCCTGGCACTGTTGCACGTGCCTCACAAAGGTGCTGATCTCCCCTTCGAGGGCAGAGTAGAGGACCTCCATGAGTGGCCACAGTGATGGAGAAGAGTTAACCGGGATCACAGCTCATCCACATGGTCCTGAGCCCTGGATGTGCTGGAAAACACTGCACCAGGATGCAATGTAGGCAGGATTGCTGCGGGGGCTCTGGTTTGGGTCAGACATGTGGACTTGGTCAACAATTGGTTCTACCAAAGGCTGGTGTGCTGCTCAGAGAGTGGGAACATCTGTCCAGCTTGGAGGAGTCGGTCCTGATTGCTCTGCCAGAGAAGAGACAGCGGGTGGATGGAGAGGAGGGCAACAGGGATGGCCTGAGGCAGGAGGAGTAAAGGGGCTGCAAGGGGTGCACTCCATGGGGGTACCCCCACTTTAGTCAGCCCGGAGGAGGAGGGAGAGGCTGCTGGGTGCTGCCACACCAGGAGCATGCTGGATCACAAAATGCTGCTGCAGTGCAGGGAGTGCAGCTGAGAAGCTGCTTGCAGGCTCAGAGGATGC
Organism: Vireo altiloquus; assembly: GCA_013396875.1. Taxonomy (NCBI): domain Eukaryota; kingdom Metazoa; phylum Chordata; class Aves; order Passeriformes; family Vireonidae; genus Vireo; species Vireo altiloquus. The sequence goes on along the minus strand of VZRF01008665.1, from coordinate 1,227,084 downwards.
TCCAGCACTGGGGCTGGGGAGAATACCCTGGGTGTCTGCAGGCCCCCAGTTCCCCAGGAGATGCTCTGGGACAGGGCAAGCGTTCACTTGCTCCCTGATAGGGGACTCACGCCAGACCGGGGCAGCACTCCTACCAGAAGTTTTTCCCACCTCTGCTATATGAGAAGAGGTTTATCTTTACAAAAGCAAGCCTTTCCAGAGACTTAAAAATAAAAGGTCCATTCCCAAGATTATCAACCTTATTATTTTAAACAACTGCATTGTTTAAGCAAACTGTTTGGGTTTCTGTTTCTACCACCTGGGTTCAAGTACACTCAAGTTATCTTTTCCAGTTATTTTTGTTCTCTGCTGCCAGGAGGGGCTGGCACATCTTTGTTGTCAGATACCACTGGCACCCATTCACATGGCCGTATGGCTGGGAAGTTAAGGAAACTGCTAGCTAAAACCATTTCTACAACAAAACTGTGAACCAGACCCAGTGGCAAAGTTTCCCCTTTCCCCTGTGTGTCTGAAAGTCCTTGCATGGGCTTTCATGTCTGTGTTTCAGGCACTCAAAACTTCATTAAAATGAATTGTAAAAACCTTTTTTCCTCTTCCCCATGAGGAGGGGTTTGTGGGGGATGTGGGGCAGGTAACAATGGCAGGAGGTGGCAGAACAGTGCCTTCCTCACACTGGATGCTGGCAGGAGTGAGAGTGGCTCTGGTTTGCAATCCCCAACACAAGTGGGTTTTTCAGTTGTGAGTTGCACCAGTTTGGGGAGAGCAGAGCTGATGCTGAGCAGGACAATGGTTGTGTGTGAAGCCCCATGAGCAGCCCCAGCTCAGGGGTGCTGGGGTCCTGCTTGCTGTTGCAGATGCCAAGGACAACCCTCAGCAAGAACTGCTGAGCGCTGGTGACCCTGCACATCCCTGCCATGGCCCCAGCCCCATGCTCTCTGTCTCCCGCCCTCCATCCACCTCCCCTTCATGACACTAGAAAGAAGGGACTCACCCGCCCCAGGAGAAGCACCAGGGAGAGAAGAAAGGGCTGAGCTGGGCCCTGCTGACCGCCAGGGGAGAAACCTGCCCTCCTCAGGCATGGACACAAACCTTTCTCCCCATGGGAATGGCAGGTTTGGACATGTCCCTTGTGCTGCAGCCAGCCTTTCCCAGAGCCAGTTGCCAGGCCCACAGACATTGCGAGGGAACTGCAGGACAGAGATGAAGCTCCCTCCGGCTCCTCTCCCTCACACAGGTCTTCACAAAGGATATTTTTCTAGCAGACACGTCTGAATCCTGGGCACGGTTTCGGACAGCATGTTTCTTCAAAACAGGTGAGTACTCCTGTAATTTGTCTGGCCTTCACTCCTTTGCCCTGGGAGGTTTGCTTCCTGCTTTTGGGTCACACGTGTGGACTTAGTCAGCAATCAGTTCTACCAAAGGCTGGTATGCTGCTCAGAGAGTGGGACATCTGTCCAGCTTGGAGGAGTGTGCTGGGGTCCTGTTTGCTGTGCTGGTCCCCTGTGCCCCTGACCCATCCCTCCCAGTGCATCATACCCTCAAGGCTCTCCAGCCCTCTGGCTCTCTGAGGTGCCTGTGCTGGAACTGCTCTCCAAAGGGACTCTTTGCAGAAGTGAATGAGGCACTTCTGGGACAATTCTTCTGTGCCCGTGCAAGGTTCCCCGGTCCAGGTGCATTCATGCTCTGCAATATGGCTCACATGAGCTCCCATGCAGAGAGGGGCAATGCTGCTGTGAGGTGTGGACAGGGAAAGGTCAGCCCCAGCCCTGAAATGTGACTGCCAAGGCTTCTTCCCTGCAGGGAACAGTAAGGATATGGGCTGGCACCCATGAGTGTCCTGCCTGGCTCAGAGGGGGCCATGCAGGAGTCAGAACAAGTAGAAGTGCTGAGCATCAGTGCTGCATAACATCCCCCATCTCTCCTGCCACTTTGTTTGGTGACCCCCTGGGCTGCCAGATGTGATATTGTCATTGAGCAGGATGGGAGGGTAATCCTCCTCACGTGATTTCTGCAGAGAAGGGGGGACCTTGTGATCTCTGCTGCAGGAGCCCAGCTGGATGATTTCCTTCATCCATCAGCCCAGTGTCCCTGGAGGATGTCCTCCCCCTCCAGCACACAGAGCACAGCAGCCTCGCTGGGGTTGGGAGAGGCTGGGGAGCAGCTCTCTCCTGCTGTGCCAGGCTCTCTTCCTCAGCAAAGACAGATGGCCAGATGCTGGGGGCAGCTACTGGTGCTCTGAACTGGGGCTGCGCTCACTTTTTGGCCCTGGAGGTGTTAGCACAGCCTTGTCTGCTTCTTTGCTTTGCTAGTCCAGTAGCACAGTATTTAGATTTGCCTCTGAGGACTAAGGGACAAGCACACAAAACAGGGAAGGGATTAGCATGTTTGGCTGCAGGTGCACAGCGAGAAGAGCTCTCTTCTTCATCACAAAAAAATATTTTGCAAGCTGAAACTGTGCAGGCAAGATCAGGAAGAGGAAACATGCGTGGCTCAGGCTACCAGCACCCATCAGCAGAACTCGGCCACAGCCAGGGGTAGTGATATGACACCATTTAATCTCCTTGCTTGCTTGCCTGGGTTGCTGGTTGAAGATGGAGACAAAGAGCTCCCCTGGCAAAACAGCCCAGTCTGGGAATTGCCTGCACCCCAGCTGCCTGACATACTACAGCATGAATCCCATAGTAATGGTATCTGCAAGCAAAGCCCTGCTTATGCATTTAGTCGAGCAGAATCCACAAGGCTGCTTGTAGCAGAATCGTCTGTGACCTCCACAGCACTGTACCATTAATAGCAAGGTTTGGTCTGGGTCAAACAAAAGCAGGGCAGACTTAATAGGAGAGGAAATGAGGTGGATGCTCAGCTGGCCTCTCCCCACATGCTCCTACTGTAATTATAGCCTGGTGCAGCTCAGCTCCCTCATTCAGCAATCTCGCCACCGCGACCGCATTTCTCATGGACGAGGTGCAAGAGCCACACACAGATTATGTTGTGGCCCCAAGCAATCCAGCAGCAGCACAAAGGGAGCAGTGGCAGGGAGCCTCAGCTTGTCACTGCCAGGAGCTGGATGTGTGGCCTGGGATATGGAAGGGAAAGGAAGGAAGGGTTGGGCTGGAGGAACAAGACCAGGACCGCTATCTGCAGAGAAAGCTGGAGATACCTAATTATGGGTTTGGTTTGTCAGCACAGCCAAGTGCAGATGGGGCTGGTAGAAACTCCCAGCTATAGTGCTGGCCCCAGTGACGCAGCTCAGGAGGGTGCTTCAGAAGCCAAGGGGTGGCACATGGTCAGTGGGGTGGATGTGCCCAGCATCCACCCTCTGGGCCCATCTGCTGCAGCTCTCTCCTCTTGTGCTCAGGCTGAAAATGAGGACGACATCCTGTTTTCCTGACCTACAGAGAAAGGGCAGCCCTGGAGGGCATTCCCGTGCCTGGATGGGATAAGAAGCTTTTCCCACTGCGATTAGGCTGAGCAGGGGTGTAGCTCCCCTTGGCCTGAGCTCTGTAGCACACAGATGCAGCACTGTGCATTGCAGTGAGATGGGCTCGCTACTGGGTGGCTGAAGTGATACAGGAGCCATCAGGGTGCCCAGGACAAATAAACCCTCCCCAGCCCACACTGTGCCCCCTTAGAAGGAGGACTCCCCCTCACGCTCCTGCTCTCTGGGGGAGCAGGTGCCGCAGTGCTTGGTGTGACCCTGTGAAAGCCTCTCCAGACATCCTTAATCACATTCCTCTGGAGCAGGGACACATCTGGTACAAACATGATCCTGTCCCCAAGGAGCCTGGGCTAATTCCTGTCACAGAGCCTTAGAGCAGCCCTGGGCAGGGAGAGCTTTGTTGTAGCTTTCATCATCACCATCGTCACTTTGCAGGAGATGGGGCTGGAGGGGATGTCCACAGCTTCATGTGCTGAGTTCAGGCAGCCCAAGCCTGAGCTGGCCTGGCCAGACTGACCAAGTCTGAGCTGTGGCTGGGCTTCCCACAGTCTGAGAATGGGAGAAAGGAGGACCTGCCCTTTTCAAGGGTTCATTCATAAGCTGATTTCAAGGAATTGTGGAACTGGAACAAGGAGAGAGCCAGAGCTATAGGATCATTTTGCAACCTACTGCATGTTCTGTGTGTCCCCCTCCTTAAGCATGCATGCAGCCTGTGTTAGGAGAGCACCTTGGCATCTACCAGGGTCTGGCAATGCATGATTTTTGGCTGCTGTTCTCAGTAGTCCTCTGCCTTTGGTGAACACATTCCTGGCTGTCCTGTGCTTTAGGCGAGGGGGTATTTGGTTGCCTTAGCGAAGCGGCAGGGCCTGGCAGTGGGGGCTGTGATGGTGGCATTACATATCAGAGCACAGGTTCCCTCCTTCTGCATCTGTGCCTCCCTGTGTGCTCATCTGGTCCAAGGTGTCCTGCCTCCACTGCTGACTCTCCCAAATGAGATCATCAGGGATGACAGTGGAGGAAATCAGTCCTCCACCCTACGGGCACAGTTCTGATGAGCCATTGAGGAAGTGGGACCTGCAGCCAAGGTGTCACAGCTCGTCCCTTGCAGGCAATGGGAGGGTAAGCCCGTCAGATGCTTCCCAACCACAGTGGGGCATGTGGGCCTGCCTGCCTCCCAGCAGTGTGCCAGACCCGTGGCAGAAGAGGAAATTAAGATATTGTCTGGAGTCCAGGAGGAATTCCTGCCTCAGCTTGTTCCTGCCAGTCCTCTGCCGACCTTCCCTCGGTGTGGAAAGTCCAGCAGGAAGCTGACTCACTGTCTGCTGCTGCCACGGCTGGGTGCGGGGCCCTGCTGCCTGCAGCGCCAGGGGGTTGCTCCTTTCATGGATGCAGAGATAACTCCCTGCTCAGACCCACCAGCATCTGCCTGCCCTGGCTCTTCTCTCCTCTCCCAGAGCCCAGCACTCTGCTGACAAGCAGAGGAGAACAGCCATGGTTCCTGTGCCGTCTGCAGCTGGGCTGAGAGGAGGGTTGGGAGCTCGTTGCGTTGCTGACATTGGTGCCAAACACACAGGCAGCACCACTGTGCCAGGTTTGGCAGGAGGCAGCCCCGAGGTTGCGGGGGGCAGGGCTGATGGGCAGGAGAGGTGACCTGGGCTTTTCCTGCACAGTGGGGCTCATGAGATAGCGAGTCAGCAATCACCTGCTTATCAAAGCCCTAGGAAGAAGCAGATGGTCACAGCCACCCCTTCCCAGGAGCAGCACCTAAAGCCAGCTAGGAAACAGTTCAGACATTACCATTTCCAAGTGGGTTGTACAAATGCAGGACTAGTGCTTTAATCCTGTAACTGAAAGGAAGAAGTATCAGGTGTGAGTTTCTTGACACTTTTTCTACTAGACTGATAGAGTACAGGGCTTACAGCGTCAGCCACTGATGCTCCCTTTGTGGAATCCAACGCTTATTGACTGGAGAACTGGAAAGTTACTTTGTTCTGAGGACTGGGTCAAGGCACCTCCTACTTCCCTCTTGGAAAGTGTCAGTCAACAGTAGTGTTACTACTAAAAGCCTTGCCTTTTCAAAAGGTTTTATCTTTCCCTTCTACCCTGAATGACAAGAACCGTGGCCAAAGTTTCTCCAGAGAAGTCTGGGAGGGGAGATGCCTGCTGGTGGAGACCGCTGCTGGTGGAGACCACTGGCAGGCAGGCAGACAGAGGAGAAAGAAGTGTGCTCCTCAGCTTTCCCGTGGTTGTGAGAAGCTCCATGGCCCCCTGGTGACCAGCCAGAACTGAGAAGCTTAACAGCCCAAATTGTCTGCAGAAACAGCAACAGCGGGAATCCCCTCTCCTCTTGTGAGGAGAAAGCTGGCTGTGGCAGAAATGGCCTGGCAAAAAATGTGTGGCTGTAAGGAGGACTGTCAAGGACATAGTGAGTTGATCTAATCTCCTTCTCTGACACAGTGATTGGCCTTCCAGACAGAAGTTTTAGATGTGAGATAAGGACAGTATAAGGACAGTATAAGGACAGTAGTTGGGCTTCTGGGCCAGTAAGACAGGGAAAGTGGTGTAGATGAAACTAATTCAGCATAAGTACAAAAGAGCCTGGATAGTCATGCCCAGGATAGCTCTCAATGGCTTGGTACTCAAAAGGAAAGCATACATGGACAGTGACTCATATCAGGAAACTTCCAAATGGCCCAGATACTGAAGATGGAAGAGTGGTGGGGGTGATCATCACATGTCAGATGGTGGCCTAGGTGTGACTCTGTCCAGTTTCGGATGTTGAACAAGATACTGCCATCTACCTCAGAACCCTCTCTGTGTTTCAAGTTGTTAAGAACCCCCACNAAAGGTCCGCACTTGGCTCCTGTGTCTGTGCACAGCAGCCGTCTCCCGTCCCCGCCGTGTCTCCATGGGTGGCACCGGCCGCTCGGGCCTCCCCCACCCC